>BJKM01000406.1:187500-200000 GCA_015082035.1 Chaenogobius annularis | reverse complement strand
GGAGAGAGAAGAGGGGTGAACAATGCAGTGAGTGTTTATCGGTTCAGATCTGGTTTTAATCGTAAAAGAAAGTGTGCACTTTCTGTATTATTAATATGATGTTTAGGCAGGAGTATTCCGCATATGTCTTGCTGTTGGCATTGTTTGTGTATTGTTCTTTCTCTGAACGATTTAGCTTCCAGTGTCTCCTCCGCTCCTTGTCATTGGCCACTGGGCGTGTGTGCGAAAGTGTCAATAAACATCCCGCTGCACTGGAGCACAGCCACAATCAGGCTTATAATTCGAACATGTTTGAAGGACTGCGACTGGAGTCTAGTTACATCTTTCTCAGAATCAGAATGGATGTATTGCCATTGTCAATGAACAAAATTCACAAACATAGGAACTTGTCTCGGCCTTAAGGTGCAACATAAAACACTGATCAATAATAAAAACAATATATATTCAATCCAAAGGGCATGCATTAAGAAACAATTTAAAATTACTATAGTGTAAAATAAAAATAGGCATTAAAAGAACCACAAGAATTACAGTTAAATTTACAGCACAGTGAGTGCAGAAAGTGAACGAGTGCAACGAGTGGTTGATTGAATTGTGGTTAAAGTTGCAGGTGCTAAGAAGTGTTCATGAGTCCAACGGCAGAGGGAAAGAAATTATTCTTGTGGTGGGAGGTTCTGGTCCGGATGGACCATAGCCTCCTGTCTGAAGGGAGTGGCTCAAATAGTCCATGTCCTGGGTGAGAAGGGTCAGCTGTGATCCGACCTGCTCGTACCAGAGGCCCTGGAGACAGGTCCTGCAGAGATGGAAGTCTGCAGCCGATCACCTTCTCTGCAGAACGCACAATGCGCCGTAGTCTCTGTTTGTCCCTGGCTGTGGCTCCAGCGTACCACACGGTGATGGAGGAGGTGAGGATGGACTCAATGATGGCCACGCAAAACTGTACCATCATCTGCACTGGATCAGCTTGGCTTTCCTCAGCTGCTGCAGGAAGTATATCCTCTGCTGGGCCTTCTTGATGACGGAGCTGATTGAGGGCTCCCACTTGAGGTCCTGGGTGTCTGGTTCCATGGTGCCGAGGAAGCGGAAGGAGTTCACTGTGGTGATGGGGGAGTCTGTCATGGTGAGGGGGGGCTGGGGGGCTGTGACTTTCCTGAAGTCCACGATCATCTCCACTGTCTTCTGGGCGTTGAACTCCAGGTTGTTACCGCTGCACCCGGACACCAGCCGGTCCTCCTCCCTCCTGTAGACAGACTCATCCCCGTCCGAGATAAACAATTTTACGGAGCACGCACTGCCTCCGATCCGTCAGGAAGTCAGTGATCCACCTGCAGGTGGAGTCAGACACGTTGAGCTGGGAGAGCTTGTCCTGGAGCAGAGCAGGGAAGATGGCGTTGAACGCAGAGCTGAAGTCCACAAACAGGATCCTGCGTAGGTCCCCGGGGAGTCCAGATGCTGCGGGATGAAGTGGAATGCCAGGTTGATGACTCTGTAGGCCAACTGCAGGGGGTCCAGCAGGGAGGAGGTGAAAGACTTGAGGTAGGGCAAGACCAGGCACTCAAATTACTTCATGACTACAGACATCAACGCCACAGGCCTGTAGTCATTAAGTCCAGTGATCCGGCGCTTCTTGAGGACAGGGACAATGATGGCAGACTTGAAGCAGGTTGTGACGTGGCATGACCCCAGGGAGGTGTTAAAAATGTCTGTGAAGACGGGATACAGCACTCCTGCGCAGTGTCTTAATGTGGCAGGAGAAACGCCATCTAGTCCAGCAGCTTTTTGGGGGTTGGATTTCCGAAATTGCCTGTTTACATCCTGTTCCTGAACTGCGGTCTACACTTTGGGATTCGAATGTGAGTCCAGTTGCAACACAACGAGACTGAAACAACTGCAACCGACTTAAACTAGAGATGACTGAGAGTGACTAAGCATGACTGAAAAATAAGAAAATCTGGCTAAAAGTCATGTAGTGTGTCCTCAGATTTAATTTTAGTCTCTTGAGCAGAATATAATACTAAGGTTTCCTTCTATTGTCTCACTCACTCCAGGAGGGTAGTCAAGCGCGGGGTAGTCAGTGTGGAAGCTGCACTTCTCTGCTGTGTACGCCACGTTGTTGGCCATGGGCTTGTCCTGGACCTTAAACGTGTGTCTGGGAAGAACGCACACATTTAGCACCAAAATGGTGGCACAAATTTAGTATCGTCTCTAGTTTTGTAATGAGCAGCAACAGGTATCGAGAATGTATCCACCATAAACTATATACAAGATATTTTAAAAGTGAACCACATACATTTTCTGTTGGAGGGTCCTCCACCTGTTACGCTATTGCTTTGCCTAGAATCTACCTACCAATGGAGACAGGCTGGTGACTGAAGTTACAGGTCAGATCTGTGTTGGTGTCCTGTGGCTGTGGGCGACTGCTTCAGATGCAGACGGCTCCTCTGACAGCCGCTTTCTCAACTGGTTCATCTGTATTCAGCCAAATATCCACCATTTATGTGTGTGTGTGTGTGTGTGTGTGTGTGTATTTGTGCATGTGACTGATGTCTGTGGCCTGGTGGAAAGTGGCGTTGTTTTGTGTTACATGCTGTATAAAAAGTTTTTTTAAAGTTTGATTGATTGAGATCTGTGGCGAGCCTGTTCGCCTGTCTGTTTTTCCAGACTTTTTTTGCAATTAAACACCTGTAATGAATAAAATGCAGATAGATACTTTTAATGCCATACTGTGAAACACACAAGGCAAAGCAATAACATCTCCACAGAAAAGTTACATAGTGCACCTTTAAGCTTAACGTTAGACTTCATTGATTGTCCACAATGAGGAATCTGTTCCGTGCATTTTACCAAGAGGGACCTTGTTTGGAGCCTTCTGTGATCCAGACTCTTATTCAGGAGAACCTAGGAGTATTATTGAGCATGTTTTAACCTGATAAGGGAAACCTACCCGTAGAAAGTGAGTCTGAGATAGCCGATGCGTTCAGCCAGTCGAGCTACCTGTCCGGGCTCTCGTGGTGCCCCCTGCAGGAGGACTACACCGATGCGCCTCAGAGCCAGGAGCCAGGCCAGAGCCGCCTTGTTGTCTTCCAGCACCTCCTTAAAGTGAGCGGTGGGAACATGGAGAGAGGAGCCCCAGTGCATGCGCTCTGCAACGCACAAGGACAACAGCCTTTTGTCAAATGATATTTCATGTTTCATTATATGTACGGAAAATGTGGATTTGTCTTTCATTGACAGTGAATTAGGTATTTGATGTTCTTTGCTGACAATAGTGGGAAGTGAAGATTTTTGTGAAGTATATATTTAACATAATTCTTTATATCCTATATTTGTATGTATATTTTTTCACATATTTCAAACTCATATTTTACTTCTTACTCCACCTAAACCTCTGGCCTGTGACAGTACACACTGAAGATTAATGGCTTCTAGAGAAGATTCCACAACTCCCTGACGGAGGAAAAAGAGAAGAATCCCAGTCCTGCACACAACACGCTTTTGCACACTGGCCATTTCTACTTCCAGCTGCTAACTACATTACTGTGAGGCCATGCTGTTAGCATGTTGCTGTTACCTGTCCCCTGCCTGTTTCAGATACATCTGTGTTCAGGAGTGAAAACAACTAGCATTTCTCAAACAGCATGGTGCTAACAGGCTAAAAGCAAGGGAGACACAGCGGGAGAGCTCAGACATGCATAATTCACAGGCACTTAGGATCACAATGGAGATGTCTGATACGTGAGAGGATTTCACATTTTTCACAATGCGCACAGCGGGAATCCAAATGTAGGGCAGTGTGAGGAGTCATGTGTGACAGGATCATTAGGATACAAAGTACGTTTGTATCAAATTTCTGGAGACTATTGTTGAATATTTTGCTCCAAACAAAATCCATTTACAGTGTCCATGTGTGTCAGGCTTAGTCCTGAGTTTGGCTACCAACGATAGTAGATGAGAGTTAAGACAATTTCAGCATTGGAACCATTCAGAAAAAAAGTGTAATAAGAGTTTGTGTTGCGTTTTATAAACATGACAAGCCTCTCAAAGCACAACACTGTTGTATACTCTGTGGTGGCAAGCAACCTCTGTAGCCACAGCTTATTATTATTATACTTATAATAAGTATAATAATTAATAATAATAATCATTAAAGCCGCGTGCAGCAATAAAGGCCCTCGCCCCCTTGCGACCACTGCGTAAGAGCCACCGCGAAGAGCACACCTCTAATACCCCCGCCTACATCACCCCTCCCTCACAAACAATACCAACTTCATACTACTTCATTCAACATTTTCACGACCGCACAGTTCGAGATAGAATTATGTACCTATTGGCTTTTATGTTCAGTGTGATGTAGCGAATAAGTGTGCCAAATTTCATATGTTTATGACAAAGTAAATATTTTCATCCCATTCAAAATGCCTGTCAACCAAAACGCATGCAAGTCTATGGCAATATTTGTCAGGTTGCCATGGTAACATGCTTGCAGCTGGCAAGATGGGTGTCTGTGCCAGATTGTATTAGTGTCAAAAGTATAGTGTCTAAACCAGCTGCAGTACATCCAGAACGCTGCAGCTCGGATCCTGACTAGAACCAGGAAGTACGATCACATTAGTCCTGTGCTCAGGTCTCTGCACTGGCTCCCTGTGGCTCAGAGAATAGACTTCAAAGCAGCTCTGCTTGTATACAAGCCTCTCCATGGCCTTGCACACAAAGTACATCTCGGACATGTTAGTACCATATGAACCATCTCGGACTCTGAGGACCTCAGGGACCGGCCTCCTGCTGGTGCCCAGAGTCAGGACTAAACATGGACTGGCTTCTTGCTGGTACCAGAGTCAGGACTAAACATGGGGAATCTGCGTTTCAGTTTTATATGGCTAAAATCTGTAAAAGTCTTCCTGAAGATGTGAGACAGGCCTCTACTCTGGCAATGTTCAAATCTAAGATAAAAACAGTTTTGTTTAGCTGTGCATATAACTGAAATGATTTTCTTTGCACTCTTCTCTTTTATGTCTTAAACTGTTTTGTGATTTTAATGCATATAAATGTTCTCTACAAATAAACTTGCCTTGCCTTATTTGTCTACATCAAAGTAAATGGTATACCATCATTAGCTTTTTGTTTGGAATGGCCAGAAAAATGTCTGTGCCGAATTGTATTTGTCTACGTCAAAGTAATTTCTTTGACTTAATTCAAATTTTCAAGGGGGCGCTGTAAAGCCTTTGTAAAATCATTGTGTTCAGCTCATCATTTTTCACAAAAATGTATATTAATGCCAGAGATACGCAAGTTTTAACACAAAAAAATATATATTTTTGTTAACGAGTTTGCCACGGCCACATTTTTTATCATACATTTTTAAAAAATGATTTCTTATTGCACATGGGTATAGTTCATTTTGACAACTTTGCAAGCCTTTTGACTCAAAATACAGAGTGGAAAAAAATAAAGTATGAGGTGTAAAAATTGGAAAAAATTGTGTTCTGCCCACAATGGCCGACTCCCTGTTGGGTTTGGGGTGGGGCTTTTTTTTTTGCAAAAATAGAATCATAATATGATTTTTTTTATTTGTCCTGACATTAGGTATGTTTGTACCAAGTTTCATAAATCTACGACCAAAAAGGGCCATCTTTGCCGTAATGTACTTTGAAATTTGAGGTGGGGCTTTTTTTTTTCAAAAATAAATTTTTTTAACCACCAAAAAAAACTAATTCTTTACCGATCCTGAATTTTGGGTCGACATTTTTTTTGTTTTCATTCAAGTTCAGAGGGTCAAAATTGGGGTGGTTTGTGGGAGAAATAATTAAATAATAATAATAATAATAACGGAAACTTTTTTCTTTTCCCACCATAACATTTTTTCATAGTTGTATACAAGAAATAGATAGTTTCTTTTTAATAAAAAAAAAAAAAAAAACTAATTTGGAGAGGGCACTAGGGAGCCATTTTATTAGATAGCCACTACATTTGCATATCATTGCTTTCAGCTTGGAAATCTTCACAAATGCTCCAGTAACATTTTCCAATAATTTTTTGTTTGATCCAATATGGCCAACTTCCTGTATGATTAAGAGGGGGGGTCATAATATCATTTTTTACATGTCCTCTGGCCCCAAAAGGGCCAAAAAGACCAGACCAGAGGCCCCAGAGTCTAGGCTATATCAAAGCCCTCCTTTTTGGAATGACTGGGCAACAGCCTAACCCCAAAAGGGCCAAAAGGATAAGGCAAGACATGAACTATTTTTTGTATCCTATGTCATGTTTTTACTGCGACTTTTTTGGCTTCGGAACCCCATTGGCCCCATGTTAATCGATTTTTGAGGTGGTGCTACTGAGCCATCTTTCAAGATTTTTCACGGGGTTCTCACTCAAAATTATAACTCACTGAGTTCTAATTTGTGATACCGCTCACTAGCATATCCATCCTTGTTTACTACAACATTTTTGAGTTTTTACAGCCCCCGGATACAATTTTAATAAGTCCCTTGCCGAGACGATTATTGTCTTTCGGCTCGGGCCAAATAACAGAAACAATTTTTTTAACGCTATAAAAACTTGAGCTAGACTCTAGCTCGAGTTTTTATAGCGTTAAAAAAATGGTGCCCTCAGGGGCATGGATCTATTGCTGCAATAGATCCATGCCCCTGAGCTAGAGTCACGTGATTTTGTCACATTGTGCTTGGCCACAAATTAACCAGTTATAAATAATTTCAGTTGTCTACAACAAATACATTTTATGATTTTTTTTTTGGAGAGGGCGTTAGAGGGTCATTTTATTAGATGGCCACTACATTTGCATATCATTGTGTTCAGCTTGGAAATCTTCACAAACGTTCCAGTAACATTTTCCTATTAAAAAATGTTTAAGAAACGTGGATTTACATTTTATTTATTTTTTTCAAAATTGCAATTTAAAAAAAAAAAATCACAATGAGCACACCTAAAGACGGATCAGCTTCAAACTGATACCGCTTCATTGCTCATCAAGTGTTTTCGATGAAAACTGTAGGAGGACATGCCAAAAGTACAATAAGATGCACTTTTGTCAGCGCCTTGTTTGATCCAACATGGCCGACATCCTGTATGATTTAGGGCGGGGGTCATAATATAATTTTTTACATGTCCGCATCATATTTTTACAGTGACTTTTTTTGGCATCGGGCTCCCATTGGCCCCATGTTAATTGATTTTTCAGGTCATTCAATATTTTTTCACGAGTCTTCACTCAAAATTAGAGCTCACTGAGTTTTTTATATCCCTCATAATCTTTGTCCTTGTTTACAGATACATTTTTAGTAAGTCTAACAAAAATAATATTTAATAGATGACTTTCGGGTTTGGCACAGGTCTGACTGGTCGCATTGCTACACTCTTCTGCCAACAATCTCTCCACCCACAAAACCTCACAAAACGAGGGGCAAGATGCTGGGAGAGAAAAAACAAGGAACGAAACGCTTCAGGAACTAAACAATCAAAGCTAACAGACTGTAACCTTGGCAGAAAGCAGACTCTCTCACAAGTTAATGAAGCTAACGTGGCTAACCAGGCTTCAGAAGGGACACCCCACAGACAAGCCCGTCCTCGATGCAGACTCGCTGGGCATCCGCTGGGCCGCCGAGGGGCGGACGGAGAAGAGGACATAACTTTACAACAGCTGCCTAAGACCAGGTACATTTGTACCCTCCGTGGGCAAAGTTGAGCCAAGCAGAGACTAAACATGACGGCGATTGTGTAAAAATGTAATGTTTCTCATGAGCGACGCCAGCAGCAGCAGGAGACAGAACACCGTTGTGTCCTATATAAACTTCAGCGATAACTTCAGTCAGCGTGAGTAGTTTTTTATGCCGCTGCTTCCTGAGTTTACATGGGGCAGAGCATGGCTGATGGCGCTGGAGCGCAAAGCGGGAGCCCAAAGTGGAGTCAGTGAACACACAAGCTCAAAGGAAGAGGAGAGAGTGAGAGGAAGAGGTAGTGCTGTTTTATTCTTCACAGATCTGTATGTTCTTGAGACCTGTGCATTCCCATGGAGCTCAACTCACTAATAAATGATATAATGCATAAAAGATCTACAATGAGGGGCCAATAAGCTTACATTTATATTATGTAATCCATTTGTGGCCGTTATATTTAATTTATAAATTAATATGCTGTTTTAAAGGGTAGGGAAGTGAATTGTTATAAAACCAAATTTTCCTCTCACAGGAATATTTGCAAGTTTAAACATAAAAAAATACAATATAAATGTTTCCTTTCTTTTTGCTGATAATCGTGAATAATCGTAATATCGTGATATTTCTTCTCATGATAATCGTGACTCTAAAATTTATATTGTGACATCCTCTGGGATGATGCCAAAGCAGTTTTGAGAGGTAAAATATAGCCTCGTCAAAAAAGAAACAAAGGGGGAAAAAGTGAAATGATCTGCTACAAAAACTAAAACGGCTTGAGATAAATCATGCCAAGAAAGGGAATCCTCAAGTGTTACATGATATTACAAAGATAAGAGAAGAAAGGAATGCTCTGACCTCACAGGAAATAGTTCAGAAAATCAGAATGGGGTTTATTGCCATTGTCAATGAACAGGATTCAAAAAATAGGAACTCGCTTTGGAATTAAGATACAACATGCAAAACATTTTAATAATAGTAGCAAAATATATAAAAAAATGGCATGCATAAAAATGTGGAATTTACTAATAAAATAAAATAGACTTGGTCTGAATACATACACAATTTACAGTAGGTCAGAATAGTCAAAAAAATTTGCAGTGCAAAGAATGGTTATTGATTTGAATAATAACTAAAGTGGCATGTGTTTCTACTTCTAATTGTCTTGATAATCTTTAGTCTTGGCTCAAACGTGGGTCATAGGTCTTATAATTGTCGTACGACCAAAATGAGCAGCGATTATTATATAAATATATTTATGATATTTTGGAATCTTGGTCGGAGAGAAATTAGACTTTCTTTCACTGTGTCTAACAACAATCTCTGTCAAACATGTGATCCATAGTAAACACAAACACGTGACCATCATTAAACACACAAATGTGACCGCAATAAACACAAACATGTCTCATTGCATCTTTAATGCTAATTTCTTCCTTTTTCAGTCGTATATTAGAGTCTTATCAGATTTGAAATAGTTGAGTGTCCCCATTTCCTGCGGTGACTCACACTTTTCACATAAATATATTGTAATGGAGGATGTTCTTTAATGTACTTTTGCATGATGCTGTCACACCCTGCTGTCAAAGTTTCCGTGAGTTCAATGGCAGATGAACTGTTCGGGAGGAAGGTTCTGGTCTGGACGGACCGTAGACTCCTGCCTGAGGGGAGTGGTTTAAATAGTCCATGTCCAGGGTGAGAAGGGTCAGCTGTGATCCGCTCGTCCCCGTGTCCTGGAGACGTACAGGACACGGGGACGAGATAGAAGTCTGCAGCCGATCACCTTCTCAGCAGAGCACACAATGCGCTGTAGTCTCCGTTTGTCCCTGGCTGTGGCTCCAGTGTACCACACGGTGATGGAGGAGGTGAAGATGGACTCAATGATGGCCGTCTAAAACTGCACCATCATCTGCACTGGCAGCTTGGCTTTCCTCTGCTGCTACAGGAAGTAAATCTCCTCTGCTGGGCCTTCTTAATGAGGGAGGCTACCACCTTGAGGACCTGAGTGATGGTGGTGCCGAGGAAGCAGGAGGAGTCCTCAGTGGTGATTGGGGAGTCTCAGATTCTGAGTGTGGAACGGACCTTCCCGGACTCCTTGTTTATTATCCTGGGGGATTTAACAAGGGAAATCTCAGCCATGAACTACCAGAGTACACACAGTTTATTAAAGTCCTGAACAGAGAGCAGAACATGCTGGATCACAGTTACACACCTCTCAGTAACCTTTCGTGCCATTGCCCGCGCTGCTGTGGGCTTTTTAGATCACGCCATGGTTCACCTGATCCCTGCATACAGAGAGAGGCTGAAGCTCTCCAAACCTGTAGTGAGGACCTCTAAGAAGTGGACCAGTGAGGCAGTGGAGGAGCTACACGCGCGTTTTGGACATTACAGACTGGGAGGTTTTCAGAGCTGCCACAGATAGTTTGGATGAGTACACAGACACTGTGATGTCATACATTCGATTCTGTGATATCAGATACCGTAACACACCAATAATGACAAACCCTGGTTCACACCGAAACTGAGGCAGTTAAGGCAGCAGAAGGAGGCAGCGCCCAGGGCTGGTGACAGAGAGTGGTACAAAGAAAGTATGGATTAAGCAAGGAGGTGTTGAGAGCAAGATCCAAGTACAATATGCGTCTAAAGCAGCAGTTCTCTGACAGTAACCCGGCCTTTGTGTTGAGAGGGATCTGGCTTCTCAGCAACTACAAGCCTAGAGCCCCCACCACGCTTCAGACCTCAGCACCTTTGACTCAAGGTGTGAAACCCCCACCCCCACCGTGTCATTATTGAAGGTGACTTTGGTGTGTGTTGGTATAATGCTGTCCTCACAGAATCGAAAGTCCTTGTCCGTGTATTCATCCAAACAATCTGTGGCAGCTCTGAAAAACCTCTCAGTCTGTAATGTCCACACAAAATTATCTTTACCAAAGAAATACATTCTGAGAGTGGATAAAAAAATTCCAAAATCATTAGCCTGGAAACTGGAAATCAATTTGCCTGTTATGACAAAATAAAAAAATTGCAAAATAAAAATTAGGAGCTGGAAATACAGGGTGCGATCAAGACAAAAGAACAATAAATCTCTGGGGAGCGATGGGTTCACATCAGAGTGGTAAAAAGCCCTAAAAGAAACAATCCCCCTGCTTTAAAGAAAGTTGAGATGGACACTTAAAAAAAAAATCGTATCTCTAATACCTAAAGAAAGGATGGACCGACATGATTGTGCCACTTCTATTCTGAATGTGGTTTATCGTATATACACAGTGACGTGCATTCACGGGAGTCAGGGGAGGCAGGGGAGGCAGAGCTTCACCTGTCAATCTTGTGAGAAAAAAACGTAATCATAAAATATAATAAATGTTAATATTTGTCATCTAGTATGTATTATAAACCCCTTTTCCCTTTGAATCCAATATGGAACAATATTTTTTCAATTAAGAAGATCAGAATTTCCACATGTCCGGTAACTCCCGTTCAAATACAGGGAGGAGGGGCAACGTGAGGTACAGTATAATGCCTCACAAACTGTGCTGTATGCGATGTCAGAAAACTGTGCTGTATGCGATGTCAGAAAAACTGCAGCGAATTTTTAGACAACACGAAGTCCCTGTTCATTTCAAACCAGGCAACACGTTAAGACAAAAACTGGTTCACCCTAACGACAAGATGCCAACACAAAAACAGAGCAATGTAGTGTATTCTATCCAATGCAGTGAAGAAAGTTGTGAAGAGCGTTACATAGGGGAGACTAAACAGCCACTTCACAAGAGGCTTTATCAGCACAGAAAGACGACGCCAAGTTCAGGACCCCAGAGCGCTGTGCATCTTCATCTCAAAGCCACAAACCACTCTATTGAAGACAGTGAGGATTCTGGAGATTTGAGCAAGGAGGCCATCTTTGTTAAAAAAGAGAATCCTTCCTGAAATCGTAACAGAGGTTTAAGATTCAACCTTCCAGTTGTTTATAATGGTCTGTTGAAACCCTGGAGACGCCCGGGACATTCGGATGCTAAATAGGCACTCAAGGTGAGGCAGGGAACAATAGAACAATAGGCCCATCCCAGTTAAGCTCCAATGGGCCATTAGCAGGAGGACCCGCCCTGTGGGCAGGGCTCTCACAGAGTAGGATATAAACAGGAGTTCTCGGACTTGTTTCACTGATTGAGAATGACTCTTGGATGAGAGTCGAAACGTTTTGTTTTTTCTAAAACAGAGTCCAGCTGACTACAACTGAATCTTTTTCTACGATGGAACACTCCTGGACGAATGAGGGATTACACCGAGATGCAGATAATATGTCACTGTCCCTTTGTATATAACAAATAAAACACCCTGACGATGTGCTCTGTACTTCCATATTCTGGATGATGTATGAAATGTATTTCTGAAACTTGTTTCGGCTCGCAGATTCATTATAAAAACAGCAGTATAAAAGTTCACTCGATGAGGCAAATAATACGCCTGGCAGAGGGTGCTTCTGAGCCCGTGGACTGGTGCGCCATCTTCTTCATTCTTGAACTCGTTTACTTCTTATTTACAATTCGGCTTATCAAAATGTAAAGGTAAGACCATAAACTGTTATTTATTTTGGCTTGAAATAGGTTGGAATTTGGCTCAATTGGAATTAATTTTTACCTTAAATAAAATATGTCACATGTTTGTGTAAAGAATGCGGAAAGAGTGAGCGCCTCACTAGGCATGAACTTCACTGCACGTCACTGTATATACGCCTCAATTATGTTCAAAAGAATGGAGCAAATACTCCCAAATTATGTTATTACGTAATGCTCTGGCCGAACATAACGTAATAAATACAACTATAAGTAATAA
>BJKM01000406.1:0-185000 GCA_015082035.1 Chaenogobius annularis | reverse complement strand
AGAGCATTTCAAGCCTTTTCACCCTTTGTTTCCTTTGTTTTATAAGGCAATGGCTATAATTTTTCTTCTCAAAACTGCTTTAACAGCATCCCAGAGGATGGGCGGGGAAGTTTCACCATTGTCATTCTCTGCCAGATTAGTCTTAATTAATTCATTTGATTTGACTTTTTTCCTTAAACAGAGGATCATTAAGCAGGCTTGGCATCGAATCTCCAATGTGTGTTTTTTCATCTTTCCTCCAGGTCTACAGGAGGCAGGTATCTTATGGCTATTGTGCCTATATCTGCCTCAGTGATTTTTGATTTGTCTTTAATGAAGATAAAGAAATACTCTATTCTGGAGTAGATTGTATGTGGATTAGAAAAATGGGCATACTGGCAGTAAGGTACATCTCCCTCCAGATGTCAATCAGTCCAATATTCTTCATTAATTTACGGAATTTGTTATTTATTGTTCCTCCAGTGCCCCTTGAGTTTGACACATCTAATGTAGGTTGAATGCAAAGATTCCAATCGTCGCCACAAATTAGGGTTCCTTCAGAGTAGTTTGCAATCAGGTCCATAATATTAGTATATTAGGTGATATCATTCCCTGGTAAAAATAGAAGTAAAAAATAGAGTAAAAACCTTTCCATTAATAGTTCCCTTAATCAGTACATATCTGCCATCATTGCCTTTACATTCAAAACTTTATTCAAAAGTTGTTCGGTTTGAAATCACTATTGCAACTCCCCTCCTGTGTTTGTCCCTGTATGATGAATAGTACGATTTTTTTAAATAATAACATATGGTTAGTTGTTGATGTTTGCTTAAATGTGCTAGTTTTATATTGTATTTTCTCTTTTTTTATTTTTTATTGTTTGATTGGGTTCAATATGCAATTTGCATTCATTAAAGGATGCTACTTGTAAATTTTCCGATGCCATTGGATTGATTGTATTGATTTTACTCTGTTATTTTCTAAGGTTATAAAACTTTCCAGTCAAACACAACACATAAACACTAAAACTACAGAAACATGAAACAGAAGAGAAATTGAAAAGCAAAAAGGTTCATGCCAAAAACATGCATTGAACCCAAAACCTGAAAACCCAACCTAAGAGATTAAAAAAATACCCCTAAAGCAGGACTAAAACAGGACTGAAGCAAGACTATTTTAAAATAAATGTCATCAGAACATTTAGTTCAAATGATATTAAAACATAGTAGCCTACAGTAGCTACCAAAAAAATGCTCACATTTTCGCTTGTGGGTTAGTCAGTTTTACAACGACGTTATAGTCCTTCATAAAACTTTTTCACCTTTTCCGGGTCTAGTCATCTCTTATAGCATCTTGCTCCTCAGTTTGTGGGTGAAAAGGAGATTTTAAAGGCAAATATTGGCAGCATACCCGGAAGTCCATGTTATACAAAAAATGTCCGAGTCAAATGAATCTACAACTGGTTTCTTGATTATTTTCCCTTAGAGATTGATAAGGAAGTTTGTTGCAGAGATTATGTCCAGGGCTCACCCCACTCAGATTTACAAGTACTTTAATACAAATTATCCGAGCTTTACACTTAATAGGAACTGCTAAACTAATCCAAGAATCACATGGATTTCAGAACATATGTTGAGGATAAAACTACTGGGTTAAAAGTTTTAGACAGAATAAAACGCTCTCTTTACATGACATTACATTACAAATTGTATTTTTTTATTCAACTGTGATAACTCTAAATTCCTAATTACATATCCCATGTGAAGCAGAGCTGGAGAACAGTCTTGAGCAGCTCATTCCGACAAACATAGGTTTCTTTATGTAGCCGAGGTGAAGACGGAGCCCAGCCCTCGGCACAGAGCACACGCTGTTCAGTCCTCTCTCTGCATCGTACACAGCTCACACAGCTCACTGCTCCTGCGCTACCTCAGGCCTCTCTGCCAGCTCCTGCTCTCCTCTCTCTCTCACTCACAGCTAGAGAGAAGGTCTGTGTGCCAGGAAAATACAAAATTCAATCACAAATCACCAAAGCTTTCCAAAGCAGCAGCCGAAACATGCAGAAAGAGGAAAGAGGATTATGGCTTAAGTGTGAAATGAATAAACAGGAGAGAAGTTTGAACTGAGTACATTAAACCGGGCAAAAGATCTGAACGGGCCTTTGCAAATCGGCCAATCCCCAATTCTATAATTAATCTGCAAAGAAAATAATGTTTCATCTCCACAACGTCAACATGTTCTTGTAATATATGTATACACAATTTATACACACACACATATACACATGTTACATTTACACCAAATCATCAATGAAGATGAACAAATATATATAAATAATTGTTTTTTTTGTCATACTGCCCAGCCAATGGGGATGGATGCTGGATGCTAATTAAGTTTTATGGTAGAGGGTCCGAAACTTACTTGTCTCCATGGAGATGTTACTGTTTTGTCAGGAATGGTCCACAAAATTGCATCAAACATAGCAATCTCCATAGAGACTGACATTTATATGAGATTAGCAGATGACAAACCTTCAACCAGAAAACAAACTCAACTGTCATTATTTCAGTTTCTTTTCAAAAGTCAAAGCTTAAAACTGTATTGTAAAATGCCAATACTGGTCAGAAAATTAGCAACTTCATACTTTTTTAATGGCAGCGCTGACAGGCAAATTGTGCTCTCGTCTGAGATTCCTCAGATTCCGTTGGGGATGATAGCACAGCCTTCGCACGTGAGGGAGAGAATGTGAGTGGAAAAGCAGTGAGCTAATCGGGAAGAAAATTTTTACACTAATGTCCCTCACAGAAAAGATTCCAGGAGCATCACAACTGTCAAACAGCGGCACACAGCAGCTAATCCACAGCACATGGTGGAACATAAACAGTAGTCCTAACTAGTGGCAGTTTCTCTCAAATGTGCTTGTAATACACAATTTCTTCACCAGAGAGCGCTGACGAGTCCCCTTACAAACCTGACAGCTCCTGAGTGAAATAATAGTCCAAATTTACCTCAAAGAATAAGCAAAGCTGACACACTGCAGTATTTATAGACTAATATTAATCATACTTTGTTTTTTGTTTTAAGTAACAGTACGTGGCGACTTCCGGTATGGCAGCATGTTGAGTTGTCGCACCTTCCTCGCTGCTGCAGAAATTGGCTTTAAGTCATCGTTTGACCCATCTAATCCCAAAGAAGAAGAACAAGAGATGAGTAAACAAGGAAGAAGTCTGGTATCACTACGGGACAAAAAACAAACAAAGCTGCCACCCCACAGCCCCATTAAAAAACAGCCGGCATAACAAGCTAACGAGGCTAACATGACTAGCGGGCCTAACACGGAGGCCCATAGTCCTTCCCCGCCAGAGAAACGGAGTTCCGCCAGCTCAGATAAAACATGATATGTTGACTCTTAGAGCAGAAATGATAGCTGCCGTAGCCCCGGTCATAGCTGCTGAGTTGAAAGCGCGGTGAAGCCAAGCAGCGTATTTCAGACAATACGGATGATCTGCAGACAATAAAGGGAGGTAAGGTAAAGGTAATGTCGGGGCAGACGGAGAACAATAATGTGTATAATAAGATCCTGGATTTGGCGTCCAGATCACTTCTTCTTGTGGGTCTCCAAGAGGGAGTTGAGGGAGAGGACAGTTTTCTTGAGGCAAAGTGATGCTATCTTAACCAAACAAGACCAAATTCTAGTATTTGAATCCTTCAATAAAAAGATTTTCTCTACAATTTCTGTATGTTTACAAACTAACCTATGTAAAGAAAGACAAAAAATACATACATACATAATACACACATATACATACATTTCCACATGCAGACATACATATACGCATATATACATACACACACATATACACATAAAACATTCATATACACATATTCCCCTCATACATACACATACATATATATTGTATATGTATGTATGCACATACATATATCCACATATACATACACACGCATCTTATATCAGGAAGTATGAGTCCCATTTTGTCCATTGTTGGTTTCCATGGTGCGTATGTCAGTTATGATGTCCGTCCAGTTCTTAATCGTCGGAGCAGCCTGTCATCCACTTTTTTGTGATTGCCTTCTTCCCGGCAGCCAAAAGTATGCTCCAAAGATAGTTGGAAAAGCATATCACGTTTTTTCATCACACCATATCAAAGTGCCCATTATTCACAGGGAAATGCTAAATATTGGAGAAAATGTGGTTACCAGGGAGCAAACCACTATCACATGTTTTCCCATCCCTCTCGATTTTAGAGCTATGTATCTGGGCCTCAAAACTCCTGCCATGGACACAATAAATGAATACATTTGGAATGTATTTTTGATAGCAGGAAAAAAGGCCATAACAAAGAAATGGTTGACCCAAACTGCTATTGTCCACTGGACTGACATTGTTTCAGACATTAGACAATTGGAAAAAATGACATTCTGACTTAATTTGGAAATTAACAAATTTGACAGACTTTGGACAAAATGGGTCATCTATTTTCTTTTCAAATGTGCAGTATTTATTTTATGTTTTTAAGGATTCTTGTAGTGTTATGTTTTTCGTTCTATGGTCATATTGTGTTCTATTATGTTCAGTATTCTGTGTTTTTATTCTTTAAAAAAAATAAAAAAGGCTCTAAATTAGTAAGAACATTGCTACATGCCTGAGTGATGTTGAAATTTGGAGACCGATGTCAATTAAAGGCTTATAACTGATATATTGGCCGATATCATTACAGTACTTTCCTATGGTCTGAAACACTTGTCCTCCTTGCCCTTAAATTCAATCCCAACACATGTTATCAGCCTTATCTTAATTGCCATTAGTGATGTTACATTGTTATCTCCCCTCTTTTATCTCCCTGCCTGTTGTTAATCCGGGTTCACTGATAATGGTCACTGCCTTGTTGCTCCTATAGCACCTGATGTTGGCAGTGCTCTGTGGACCTCTTTAATATTTTATATATATAATATATAATATTTTAGCGTGTTGACTCTGTCTGTCTGATAAGGCTATCACTCAATGACATAGTATATATATGACTGGTATATATACATACAAACACACACACACACAAACAAACGATCTAAACTCTCACTTCCTGAGATTTGATCAATCACACACCCCTCCACCTGCACAGTTTCACGCTCTCACTTCCACAGCTGGAAAATGGCCCACACACGTTCCTCTTCACACCTCTGCTTCGTCCGATCAGCTTACCACTGTACCCGGACTCACCCATCCCTCCAGCACATAGTCCTCGTGCCAACGACTTGCTGTCAAAGCAACACAGGTGAGGTGAAGAGGATTAAAATAGGGAAGGCAGCAGGACCAGACGGCATCAGCTCCAGGCTCCTTAAGTCCTGCGCAAACTGTGTGGAGTTATGGAGCATGTCTCGGTATATCCAAGATGGCGCTGCAGACGGATGCCCTGGCTTTTCTGTGTACTTTGTTTTGTCTGTTTTTGTTCGTAAATTACGTGTCAGCGTGCTCTTACACCTGTGAAGAGCTCTTATCCATCCGAAACACAACTCCTACGGACCTGGTTACAGTTTTTTTAGCTTCTGCTACAGAATTAGCCCTTCTTTTGGTTACAAGAGTGAGACGCCGCAGACGAGGAAAACGTGCCGGTGCACTTGTCCGCCTCCGTAGACGTGGACGGTCTACCTGGAATTTTCCTCTCTAACGTTTGCTGACTCTCCAACAAACTGGACGAACTGGCGCTGCTGATGAGACGAAACAGAGACTTTTCTTCATCTCCTGTTTTGTGCTTCACTGCGACGTGGCTCAGCAAGTTGGTCCCGGACTGCGCCATTCAGATAGCTGGATGTCAGCTGCTTCGAGGTGAAGGAGTCTGTTTCTACATCCACAACGCCTGGTCATCAGATGTGATTGTGATCTCCAAACACTGCTCCCCCGATCTGGAATATCTGTTCATTAACTGCAAACCATTCTACTCGCCACGTGAGTTCGCCTCATTCATTCTGGCCGCTGTTTACATTCCACCAAGCGCAAACGTGCACAATGCAGAGCGTGCGCTCGCGGACCAGATTCTGAGTGTAGAGCGGACCTTCCCGGACTCCTTGTGTATTATCCTGGGTGATTTTAACAAGGGGAATCTCAGCCACAAACTACCAAAGTACAGACAGTTTATCAAAGTTCTGACCAGAGAGCAAAGCACGTTGGATCACTGTTACACAACAACGCCTTTCGAGTTGTGGCCCAAGCTGCTCTGAGCTTTTCAGATCACTTCATGGTTCACCTGATCCCCACATACAGACAGAGGCTGAAGCTCTCAAAACCTGCAGTGAGGACCTTTAAGAAGTGGACAAATGAGGCAGTGATGGAGCTACGTGCGTGTTTGGACATTACAGACTGGGAGGTTTTCAGAGCTGCCACAGATAGTTTGGATGAGTACACAGACACAGTGACGTCATACATTCGATTCTGTGAGGACAGCATCATACCAACACAAACCAAAGTCACTTTCAATAATTCAATTCAATTCAAATAATTTTTGTAACGCCCCAAAATCACAACAGTTTTTGCCTCGAGGGGCTAATGACAAACCCTGGTTCACATCTAAACTGAGGCAGTTAAGGCAGCAGAAGGAGGAAGCGCACAGGGCTGGTTACAGAGAGCGCTACAAAGATGCAAAGTATGGATTTAGCAGGGAGGTGTCGAGAGCTAGATCACACTACAATACGCGTATGAAGCAGCAGTTCTGGCAACTGCTCTGTTTGGAGTGGGCTCCGGCTTCTCACCAATCAGAAGCCCTGAGCCCCCCATGCGGCAAATGACTGAAAACTTTCCCCCCCTCTGGTTTGTCTCTCTGCTCCTCTTTTTTCCATCTTCTGTGTGTCCATTATAATGTCAGTCCAGTCCCCTTGATTGTAGGTCCAGACTGTGTCAACTATTTTTGTGTAAGGACCTTTTTCCCTGCCGCAAGGACTATGCTCCAAAGATATCGATTTATTGTGTCCATGACGGGAGTTTTAAGGCCCAAGTAAATAGGTCTAAATCAAGTAGGATGGCAAAGTCAAAAACAGACTGGAGGGCTTTGTTAATCCCAGTTTAGTCTTTCTACACCGTAGGACATTTCCAAAACATACGGTAATGGTGGGCCTCCCAGCAACCTAACAGGAAAGTTTTTTCCTGTTAGTTAGTTAGTAAGAATTTCTTTTTGAATTGTGAGCACTTTCACATGGTGTAAAAAAATTAAATACATTTCCCCATTCGTCGTTGGTAAAAAAAAAAAACTAAAAAAAAACTGCCCTCCCGTTCCCATTTACTATTTTTAATGTATTTAATAGAGTGAGAACTTCACACTTTTCCACATTTAGTTTTGTTAAAGCCTTATTCCAAAATGTATTAAATTCATTATTTGCCTCAAAACAAACAATACCCCATAATGACAATATAAAAGAAGGTTTCTTGGGCTTGGGTATCTGCATCTTTTGGCCATATAATGAATGTGCAGCCAGATCTTGCCTTGCCCACGGCGCTATTTGGTGCAGACCGTAGAGGAGAGACCCAAGCTGCTGCTGGGGTGTCAGCGGACCAGAACCCGGCTTTGACAGAGAGCCTCCCAACTCCGGCTCTAACAACGAGCCCATTGACACACTTTATAAACAACTGCGGACAGGAGCCTGGCCTGCGTACCAACAGCTGAACAGAGCCCAGCCCGGACAGCGGGCCACCTGGAGCAGCTTTCAACAACAGCGGATTGGAGCATGGCGTGAACACCTACCCAGTTGCCTAAACAAGAGACAGCGGAACGGTACTTGGAACGTACAGCACATTCGTTCATGGATGGTAGGCCTACTAAGCGTACAAAGTTTACTGATAGGCCTATAACGCCAACTGTCTTTATACCTTCTGAAGACCAAGTTTACACATCACAAGGCAATACAAACCATAAAGACTCCTGTGATCACAAAACTATATTGCTTTGTTCATGCCAATTTAGATCTGATAAGACTTAAATTAAGTAACAGATAATAAAGCCGTTTCAAACCGTAAACCATGCAAATGTTTTATGGAAAGCTTCCATTAAACCTAAAGGAATATTCGGCATGCAACCTACAACCAGACTCAAAATGCTATAACATTTTACTAATAGCATTTAAATTAAAACATTTTACTGATGGAAAGAAATATGTATCATACATCCCAAAACGTGACAGAGAAAAATTGGAAAATGAAATTAAGGTGACGAACTTACTTTAGCAGTTGCTGATGAAATAGTAAAATGGTCTTAATACATAATACATAAATACATAAGTATACTAAAATAAAACCTTTTAGGTGGAATAACAAAAGCATTATACCATGGTTTACAGATTTTAGGGCAACTAATGAGAAAAAGAGATTCAGCGTTAAAAAAATCCCTAAAATCAATGAGTCTACGAAACAAAGTAAGAGCTAATTATTTTTTAGATGATATTCAACAGGCAAATGGAAACCCTCATCAAGTATGGCAAACAATTGATACATTTATGGGTAATGAGCAGTGTAAAAATGAAAAATAGAACTCACAGTATATGGGGATTTCAAACAAGACAGTTTAGATGATAAACCTTTTTTTTTTTTTTTATAAACAGAACAGAACATGGCTCAAAACAATCAGAGAGTATAAATCAAAATAATAACACAAGTAGATAGCAACTAAACATAAATACAAACTAAATCTTCAAATTAAAATAAAAGTCCCATTTGGTCGAATTTGTCTATTCCCAATATAAGTAAATATTTTTGAGTGACAAGATAATCCAAGAACACGTGACAGTGGTTTGCCTCCTGGCAACCAAATTTCTCAAACAGTTAGCATTTCCTTGTGAATAATCAGGTCTATAATATCAGTACAGAAGGTGATATCACTCCCTTGTGGAGCATAAACATTTAATAGTGAAAACCTTTCCATTATTAGTTCCTTTAACCAGTACATTTCTGCGATCTTTGTCTTTACATTCAACTGTTTTCAAAAGCTTTTCGGTTTGAGATTAATATATTGCTACTCCACTCTTGTGTTTACCTCTGTATGATGAATAATGAAAAATTCAATACAAAATTTGCTTAGTTTGTGATGTTCTATATCGCTTAAATGTGTTTCTTGTAAATATATAATGTCTATTTTTTGTTCTCATTTTTGTTAATATTATCAATCGTTTGATTCTATATTCCATTTACATTAAAAGGATGCTACTTGTAACTTTTCCGATACCATTGAGTAGATTGTGTTGATTTGACTAATTACTAATTTAATAATAACTGATTTTATCAATGCTATGAATCTCTCTGGTAAAAAAAAAAAAGCAAACACAAAAACTGCATAAAATTTAAACAAAAGAAAAGATCAAATGAAAAACAAAAAGGTTCATGCCGAAAACATGCATTGAACCCAAAACCTGTTTGAGTAAAAGATTTTATCAAATTGAGGGAAGTCCCTTCATAATGAGGGGTCCCCTGATCATCTCCCAGCCTGCTCCTGGTACCAATCCTCTCAAAGACCAGGATACACTACCTCCCCAAACCACCACACTCCTACGCCATCTTCTGTATTATCATTTATATGTCCAGTTTCCCACAACCTAATCTCCCACATTTAGCACTCAGAAGAGTGCTTGTAACTAGACATTGAATGTCTCAAAAATATAAGACGCGTATTTATGCAAATGCAATCTTCAATTTGGTGTCATTACTTTCACTGTGACAGTCAATTAAATAAATGTCCCACATTGATGGATCCATCTCTTGTTGCTGTTTAGTTCTCTGTGTTTTGTATTTTTCTGAGGAGCACTTCTTCCTCTGCCGGTGTTTTGGGGAAGTGTTTTTTACTTTCAAAGATGGAAGGGACTGTTGTTGTGTTGTGTTGCTTTTAATGGCGGTTGGCAGCCAACAGAATAGGTACATTTACCGCCACCTTCTGTAAGGTGTTCCATGTCGCCTCCTTCCTGAGCCTATGGGACCTGGACTCCAAATCCAGAATCTTGCCCTTTATATTTTTGATCTCCACCCAGAGTTTAACCACTTCGGTTGGTTTGCCCCAGAGGTTATAGCTCTTCAGTTTTAATTGTTTAGTTCTCGAAGTATCGCCTCCCTTGCCTTTTCTGGGTTTAGTGATCTCTTACACCGTCTTACTCCTCAGTTTGCAGGTCAAAGATTTTAAAGACAAATATTGGCAGCAGAGCATAGCAGTGCGACTAGTCTGCGCCATAATTATTTAATGTATATTTTGTGTTATTTATGCCCATGAAGGTTGTTTTATCATAATTATCTCATCCCTATGGAGAGAGTAACACGACTCCAGGAAATGTGTGTGCTATGTTTTTCAGTGCACTAGGGTTAAAGCCTATAGCCTACCTATATCTAAATATATGCTGCCCGATCAAACTTTTTCTTTTTTTCCTCAAAGAACATTATTATGTGTTCTAACTCAATGTTTAAAAATAGATTTTAGCCTTATTTTAGAATAAAAATGTATTGATTTACAGCAAGCGTTTAAAATAACCAAACAACATATAGAAAATGTCTAATATTGGTCAGCCCAACCTTTTCCAATAACAATAGTATCGGTATTTACTTAAAATTTGGAAAATAGCCAGCAACTTTTCTTTATTTTTATCTAGTTCCACATGTAAAAAGAGTTATTATTTAGTTCAATAAATGTAACACTAATCCCTTTCCACCCCTAATACCACTTGAAAAGGGTATGGCTTATCAAAACCAGTTCAATAACAGATTCAATACCAGCAGTGCTGCAGAGAAATTCACAACTGCATAGTTTGAAACCATGTCACCAAATCCTGCTGCAAGTACCGTACTTTTCGGAATACAAGCCGCTACTTTTTTCCCACGCTTTGAACCCTGCGGTGAATTTATAGATTTTTACTGGCTAACGGCCGCCGGGGGGCACACTAGCATGAAGCGCAAGCGTTTGACAAACTGTAGAAGAAGACGTCAGTGGACAGTGAAAGCACTGTCCAAGAGACATGTCTTGTTCTCTATATTTTAAGCTTTAAAACGCTGTCGTTTTATTACAATTCAACTCATATTCACAGAGAAATGTGTCTAGAAATGTGTCTAATAAAAGCCTAATCTTGATCCTGACCATTTGACAAACTACAGACCTATTTCAAATCGACCCCTTGTCTCTAAAATCCTTGAAAGAGTTGTAGTTAAACAGCTTTGTCGCCATCTACAGGACAATAACTTATTTGAAGTTTTCCAGTCAGGGTTCAGAGCCCATCACAGCACTGAAACTGCACTAGTTAAAGTCACAAATGATTTGTTATTAGCTGCTGACGATGGACTGGTCTCAATCCTGGTTCTATTGGCTCAGTGCAGCGTTCGACACCATCGACCACAACATTCTACTGCAGAGGTTAGAATCTGATGTAGGTGTCAGAGGGACAGCCCTCAGCTGGTTTAAATCCTACCTATCGGATAGGTAACCCAGTTTGTTAATGTAAACCAAAAGCTCCTCACACCTGTTCTAAAGTAACCTACGGTGTGCCACAGGCGTTCAGTTCTCGGTCCAATTCTGTTTACTCTTATATGCTGCCGTTAGGTAACATTATCAGAAAGCATAGCATTAACTTCCACTGCTATGCAGATGACACAACAGCTGTATCTATCAATGAAACCCGATCAGACCGCTCAAGCAGACAGACTTGGTGCTTGTGTGAAGGATATAAAAAACCTGGATGACACTTAATTATCTGCTTCTTAACCCTGAAAAAACCGAGGTCCGAGGTACTAGCCCTAATCATCTACGAGATGCTTTATCTGAGCAGATAGTCACACTGGACAACGTCAGTGTAGCCTCCAGCTCCACTGTAAGAAACCTTGGAGTCTTATTGACCAAGAGCATTCAAAGCACACATACATCAAGCCTGTAAAACAGCCTAGTTCCATCTGCGTAATATAGTAAAAATCAGAAAAATCTTGCCTAAAAGCGATGCTTGTTCCATGTGTTTGTAACATCTAGATTAGACTACTGTAACTCCCCTGCTCGCAGCGTGCCCTAAAAGCGCCATAAAAAGCTTTCAACTGGTTCAAAATGCAGCAGCAAAATTACTAACAGGAACTAAAAGAAGAGAGCACATTACGCGGTGCTCGAGTCTCTTCACTGGCTCCCTGTTGAGTTTAGAATCAAATTCAAAATCCTCCTCCTGATTTACCAAAGCCATAAAAGACCTGGCCCCATCCTACTCAAAAGAAGCTATAGTACCTTATCATCCAAACAGAGCACTTCGCTCTCAAATGCTGGACTTCTGGTGGTCCCAAGAGTCTCTAAAAGCACAGTAGGAGGTAGAGCATTTAGCTACCAGGCTCCTGTGTTGTGGAATCGGCTTTCTGTCCATGTTAAAGAGGCCGACAACAGTCTCTTCATTTAAGACCAGGCTTAAAAACGTTCCTCTTTGAAATCGCTTTATGGTCAGGCCAGTTAGGAACAGAAATAAAAACCTACAGTTCCCAGCTATGCTGCCCTAGGAGCAACTATGCTGGGGAAGTATGGCAGCTTGAGCACTATCCTCTGCTTCTTACTACTTTTCTATCAAACAATATTTACCATTTAATTTCACTTGCAATTTGTTAATCGCTTTTCCTTCTTTTTCTCCCACTTCCCCGACGGAGTGGAGCAGGCACATCGATGACTTGTGGATCCAGATGCTCCTCAACTGCCTGGAGAAGAAGAAACGGTCTGCCTGGAGAAACGGTCTCTACTCCATATGAACGCGTTCTTCATCGGCCTCGAAGAATTGGTTCTCCTCCTGAGTGGGTCCAGCTCAAGCCCCCGGAGACAAAGTGGCGCCCAATTCAAGCCTATGGCGTGTGCTCATTGGCGCATGTCTCCAAAAAAGTTCCCTACTTCCGCGTTACTTCCTGAATAGGGAGTCTAGTGCCTCCCCTTTTATGACGACATCACCATGTCGCTTTGGCGTCGGGAACGAGCACGGCGACAGCAGAATGCGTGAAAGACAGTTATGGCGGACTTTTGGAGTCTGCCGTCTTGAAATGGTCTGGTTACAAAATGTATAATGACGAATTGTTATATCTATCTATAAATATAAAGGTTTCATGCTGTGTTAAGCGAAAATAATGGTTTCTTTGCAGAAAGCATGAGCCGTGAACTCATGAATGCTTCTTTTTGTGTAGCTAAACGTTAGCTTTTGTTAGCTTGTGTGAACTGTGTAATCGTTCATTTACACTTTCATATTGAAAACGTGCGAAATGACATAAAAACACAATTTACGTGTATCGTCCACTGTCTTCTGTTTGGTTTTCGTCCGACACGCGCTGTTCTGAATGATTGTTCACGAGGAGTGCGTGCGCGGTCAGAGCGCGTACATGTTCGCCGTGACGTTAAAAATGTGATTTTTAAGGATTTTAGAAACGGTAAAAGAGTGAAATTCCTTCTATTTTTATTTTTAGACTAAAAAGAATTTTCGCACTTTCGGTTAATTTTACAGGCCGAACTGTTGAAATGGTTGGTGCCTGAGGCTGCAGTCCCGCGGAGCGGCCACTACTCAATTTGGATCGCGGACAGAGGGGGCGTGCCTTATCCAGTTATTATAATAGATCCATGGTCCAGCTCCACCGTGTATCTGCAAATTGAGGCACGTCCGCCTGTCCTCCTACAGGGTTACTTTTTCCCAAAGAGGTTTGGTAGTTTTTACTGGCCGAGAAGGAGGGTCTAAGGACAGGGGAGTTTGGGACATCTGTCTAAGGACACAAGATGCTGGGACATTTCCAAGTCCCTATGAACATTGTTTATTTTGTTTTCCACTGTAGCCCCTCGCGGCAACTACTGTTGTGATTTTGGGCGTTACAAAAATAAACAGAATTGAATTGAATAATGAGGAAGTAAATCTAGACGCGGCGAAACGCAAAGACACACGGAGCGCGGACCTGCGAAAAACTTCTTCTTCTTTGGTGGTGTTTTATGGTGGTTGGTATCCAGAATGTTACATTACCGCCATTCTTTAGAGACTTTTTTCTTTAGACCTTTAGACTTTATTCTTTAGTTGTTGTTGTTGTGTTCCTTTTAATGGCGGTTGGCAGCCAACTGAAAAGGTCGAAGACTCCTCCTAAGTAGGTCCAGCTCCACCGTCTATCTGCAAATTGAGGCGCGTCCGCCTGTCCGTCCGAGGGAGTCGGATCTCTCCTTCACTGTGGAACTTCTCCAGGGTTACTTTTTCCCAAAGAGGTTTGGTAGTTTTTCCTGGCCGAGAAGGCGGGTCAAAGGACAGGGGAGCTTGGGGCATCTGTCTAAGGACATGGGATGCTGGGCCATTACCAAGTCCCTATGAACATTGTTTATTCTGTTTTTATTCTGTTCTTTCCACTGCTGTTGTGATTTTGGGCGTTACAAAAATAAATTGAATTTAATTTAATTGAAATTGAGAGGGGACCGTAGGGACAGCTGTGATTTATGTTTCAATAGCTCATGTTTCAACATGGGTACCTGCGGCTTATTAACAGGTGCGGCCCGTATATGTACAAATCTTTTTTCTTTGTAAATATCATTGCCGCGGCTTTTATTCAGGAGGGCTGTATAGCCCCAAAAAGTAAGGTAATAGAGAAGTTTTTCATGGGAATGTCTAATATTCCCAGGGTTGCAGTTATCATCCTGCCCTCAAGACATCCTCGTGCTCACCACACTTCACTGAATTGAACACTTTAACAAGCAGAGGTGGGCCTGTAAAACCAAGGTGCAGACAAACTACACAGTGCTTCACTGAGCTAACACGATGGACGCTACACTCGAAGTTGTCCAGGGATATGAGCTAAACCAGCACTTCTCAAACAGTGGTACACAGGCTTCTATAGGGTCTACTGTAGGTCTATTTTCTACCGTATTTTGCGGGCTATAAGCCGCTACTTTTGTCAGATGTTTTGATCCATGCGGCTTATTTAGAGGCTGCGGCTTTTCTGTGGTTTTTTTCTTTCACCGCTAGGGGCGAACTAACCGGAATTAGAATCAAAACTACAGAAAAGTTAAGCAAAGAAGCAGATGTTGCCTTTTTTTATTCAGCTAGCAAATAGATACACGGACGACAAATTACCAACTATAAATTATTTTCAAATTCTTTTCGCCGGCATCATTATGGAACCCAAACGAAGAAGTTCGTACGAAGCAAGTTTTAAGCTGAAGGCCATCGATCTGCTAGGAAGCCGCGCGGCTGCACGCAAGCTTAACATCAATGAATGTACGGATGACGCTGGAGGGGACGGAGGGGACAGCGGGGAGAGCTCATGCGATGCCAAAAGTCACAGGAAAGAGAGTTCTGCAGGGCCTATACAAAAGGTGCGGCCTATGTATTGTTTTATTATCGTTTTTTTAAAAATAGAGCAAATGCGGCTTATATAGGGGAGCGGCTAAAAGTCCGGAAAATACGGTAATTATTTTTTATCTCCTTGTTCTCATTTGGAGCAAGTTTAGCCCTGTTAAATTACACTGACAATACTGGTGAACATTTTTTGAAAAATATAACATTATAACAGTAGGATTCTGTTCACATTTTAAACACATCCCACTGACATTTGAGAGAAGATAGATATACTGTAAGAATTAATATTACAAGAAAACCTTACATTTCAGAATAACTTTGTAGGAGTCTTAAATGTAGGGTTAAGCCGATGCTGGCCATACATCATATAAGAATATTTTGTTGTTTGCACAGAAAAAAAGTGACTTGAATAATTGCAGTCTTTGCAACCATTCAAATTGATCTATCATGTGCTTCACTGGTGGTGCAGTGGTTATGAGCGTTCTGGCACCACGGCATCGTGGATTCCAATCCAGCCCTAGACATTTACTGACTCTCTCTCTGTCCTCGCTGCTTTTCAACTCAATTTTAAACTGCAATCATACAATGCTGTGATGGTACCTTGTTACCTTTTTTTTTTTTGCTCACTTAATGGAAAAAAAAACATGTTTTTCCATATCATGTTTCCTCTTCCTGGAGCACACTGCCGTAATACAGTATTCCATCCCCTCTCTCTCCCTTTTTCCCTCGTTCCCTCTCTCCAACACAGAGCCCTGCCACTGCTCTGTTAGTGAGAGCAGAGCCGCACAGCCCCGTAGCTCCTGCAGGACCTCGTCAGCCCCCTTCACTCCCCTCCCCCCTGAGAGCCTTACCTTGTTCTAGACCGACCTTCTGCTGTCTGGCACACCATAAAGCAGCCGGGACCATTGTTAATGTACTGGAAAATCACTGCTCCACTTTAACAGCAGCGATGTGATCATGACAAAAGTGTGGAAAGAAAAGATTATATCACCGCTTTTCCCTGGACAGTTAGGAAAGAAGAATACGATTGATTTTGAGGACTTCAAAATGGAATTTCGACTGTTTTCAAGAACAGTTTCTAAAATTCTGTAAAATGAAAATACTCCTGCAATGAGTTTATTATCTGACCGCAAAATAAATATAATTCTAAATTCTGTCTGTAAGGGTTTTTAAACACAAGATTGAAAACATTGTGTCATCAAAAGTGCATTGTGAACAAAAAACTTTGCTAACATTTTGACAATACTTTCTTCAGCCTGTAGCACTATTCCTCATGTTTACATATGTTATCACACAATACATTTCATAAATGAAGCACAGACATTTACGATATTGCTCCTTGACCATACCATCTGAAGAGAATAGAGGCATCACAGAGGTTTGCCGCATCATCATCTCATACAATGGAAAATATTGATAACAAATGTATTGGTCATATTTTCTGATATTAAGTGCCAATATATTCATTTATTTTTAAGATGCTCCAGTCTCTATGCCCATGTGTTATTCTCAGTTTGTCTTTTTGGGTTCAAATGGAAATAGAAGAATAGACCTCCTCTATGGTTCATCCTCCTCCTGCTTGATCTAATCTGAGCCTGCAGCCTTCGACACCATCTTTCATCTCATCCTTCTGAACAGACTCTCTACTATCAGCATCACTGGCACTGCCCTCACCTGGTTTCACTCCTATCTTTCCCAGGTCCCGCATTGAATGTAAATATTTACCCTCTCATCTAGTCTCCATCACCTCAGGGTTCTGCCCTTAGTTCCCTGCTGTTTATCATCTATCTCCTCCCACTTGGTCACATCTTCTGGAAACCACATTCACTTCAACTGCTACGCGGAGGACACCCAGATCTCTACCAAACCAAACTCTTAAAACAAAGGCTGATTCTGGGTGCATTTAGGGATTTCTAGTCTTGATAAGGCTGAAAATGATAACATAATAACAAACTGCTACTAAAAAATTTAAAATATTTTAATGTAATTGCTACTTTTACTACCGCAACAATTTTTGTGGAGAAGTAACGGGTAACTATAGCATTGCTTTTTGAAAGAACTTGCGTTTATAACCCGCATAAATACATATTATTTTGTGAGATTAACAACAATTTGTGGGTCATATTTTTTTAAATATTGATATATATTGATATGTACAAATATTGGTAGTGACCACAGCATTGGATTTTGTATTAGGTACAAAAGACAACCCCTACTTTAGAATGATATAATGACTTCCGGTCATGGTGGTGCATCGAGTTGACGCACCTCACACCGCTGGAGCAAAACTTGGTTTTTAAATCATCGTTTGACCCACTTAATCCCAAAGAAGAAGGACAAGAGATGAGTAAACAAGGAACACACAAATCCATTAGCGCCACGGGACCAAAAGAAACAAAGCTGATGGCCCATGGCTCCATTGGAAAACAGCCTGCATCACAAGCTAACAAGGCTAGCGAGGCTAACATGGCTAGCAAACCTGAGAGCCTCCCTCCCCACCGGAGACGCAGGGTCCCGCCGGCCCAGATGGGGACTCTCGCAACTCCTTTGCATCAGAAGAGGGAGAGAATGTAATTAGTCAGCGGTTATGGCTCAAGATGTCCGAAGTGCCGCATGTCATTGGGTCTCTTAGAGCCGAGTTGTTAGCTACCATAGGTCAGGCCGTGTCTGAAGCAGCGGCCGCTCGTCTGAGGGCAGAAGGAGTAACCGGAGCACGCCTGGAGGAAGTCGAGCAACGTGTTTCAGATAATACTGATGAACTGCAGACAGTAAAAGCCAAGATGGAGGCGCTGCGGGCCAGGGTGATGACGCTGGAGTCAGAGAACAATAACATGAAAAATAAGATCCTGGATTTGGAGTCCAGATCACGTCGTCCTAATTTGAGGCTTGTGGGGGTCTTGGAGGGAAAGAGGGGGTAGATACAGAATGTTTCTTGGAGAAGATTATTCCTGAGCTCCAAGTTGGCTCAGGAGTTGAAGTCTCCCCCCAGCAGTTTATAAACCACAAGGCCTGATAATGCTTAATCTTAACGATTGTGTGAAGGAACGTGTCTTGAAGGCTGCAAGGGTTAAAGGAGACCTCCAGTACAAAGGCAAGCGCACCTTCTTTGCTCCAGATATTCCATAACAAAACACAGAGAGATGAACAGTAGAAGGGACAGAGCCACCAGCGTGTGGTATGTGAGTCTGGATTGTGGTCACATACAATTATGTTAATTTGAAGAGACTGATGTTAAAAACAAATAAATCATGTCACTATCATTGTCAGAGTTATCACTAGCTTTTGTACATAAACTCATGCATGAAGCATGAACCCTTTTTTTCTTTTTTACCCTTTTTACTGTTTTGTGTTCCTATGGTTCTTGAGTATGTTTATTGTTTCCGACCAGAGAGATTAAAAGTATTCGAAAGTTATCGACGGTAAGATCAATACAATCAACCCAATGGCATCAGAAGTATTACAGGTAGCATCCTTCAATGTGAATGGCATACTGAACCCAATCAAAGGAAAATGAAGAAAGAAAGAATAGACATATATTTACAAGAGACACATTTGAATGACTCTGATCATCAAAAACTAACGAAATTCTGTTATATTATTCATCACACAAAGGCAAACATAGAGGGGGAGTTGCAATAAAGGTTTTCACTATTTTAAATGTGCATGCTCCACCAGAGAGTGATATCACTTTCTATGCTGATGTCATGAACCTGATTGTAAACCACTCTGAAGGAACCCTAATTTGTGGCGGCGATTGGAATCTTCGTATTCAGCAATTCACATGACGAACTCAAGAGGCACTGGAGGAACAATAAATAAGAAGTTCCGTATCTTATTGAAGACTATAGTATTGATTGACATATGGAGGTAGATGAACCAGTATACCCATTTTTCAAATCCACATGCACGCTATTCTATTCCAGAATAGACTGCTTTTTTGTTCACAATAAAGATAAATCTAAAATCACTGACGCAGATATAGGCAAAATAAGTGATCATGCATCTACATTTCTGTAAAATTGGACGAAAGACGAAAAAACACACTATGGAAGTTCAATGGCAGCCTGCTTAATGATCCTTTGTTCAAGGAAAAAATATCCAACAACATTAAGACTTATCTGGGGGAAAATTATACTGGGGAAATTTCTCCGCCCATCCTTGGGAATGCTTCCAAAGCGGTCTTAAGGGGACAAATTATAGCCATAGCCTCCGGAAAAAAAAGAAAAAAAAGGGAGAAAAAGCTAAATGATTTGCAAGAAAAGATTTTATTGTTGGAGGATTGCTATACCAAAAAGGGATGACCTAATTGTAAAAGAAATTAAGATAAAAGGATAAATTAATTATCTGACTTCACAGGAAATAGCTAAGAAAATGCTCTTTACCAAACAGAGATATTATGAGAATGAATAAAAAATGTCTAAATTACTATCTTGGAAACTTCAAAAAGAACAAGCTGAAAGAAACATTTTTGAATACTTAACAGGAAAAATTATGTAATCTTAACCAAACAAGACCAAATTCAAATCAACATTTGAATCCTTCTATAAAACACTTAAAAGAAGATTAAGGAACAATAAATCCCCGGGGAGCGATGGGTTCACCTCAGAGTGGTATCAAGCTTTAAAAGACTCACTTACTCCTTTCCTTTCGGCAACTTTTAACTGGGCACTTAAGAAAACTCAGACCCCTCCTAGTTGGAAAGAGGCCATCATATCCCTGACACCAAAAGAAGGGAAGGACCGACTGGAATGTGCCTCACAGAGACCCATTTCTATTCTGAATGTGGACTATCGTATATATACCTCAATTATATCCAAAAGAATGGAACATATACTCCCAATCTTAATCCACAGTGATCAAACTGGATTCATTAACAAACGACAAACACAAGATAACATAAGATGATCCCTTAAACATAATGAGCCAAATACAAAAACAACAAAACAAAGAAGTAATAATAAGTTTAGATGCTGAGAAGGCTTTTGATTCTGTTAGCTGGCCATATTCATTTAAAATGCTAAACACATTTTCAATCGACGATTTAATTATAAAAAATATTGTGGCTCTTTACGATGGTCCAACATCAAGATTTAAAATCAATTGTCATCTGACAGATCCACTGACTCTGGAAAGGGGGATCAGGCAGGGCTGTGCCTGGTCTTCCCTCCTGTTTGCTTTGTATTTGGAACAATTGGCCCAATTTATTAGACAATCAAAAACAATCCGTGTTGCAATTGATGGGATGGAACATAAAATTGCCTGCTATGCAGATGATTATATTTGACCAAACCAGAAAGTTCCATACCTAAGGTGATGCATTTTCTTCAAAAAATTTGTCCAATGTCCGGATACAAAATTAATGGATGTAATGTAAAAAACTGAAATGATCTCATTCTGGTGCCCCCCTCTGACCTTCAGAAATACCTACCCATTTAAATGGCAAACAGAATCTCTTAGATATTTAGGTGTGGTACTCCATAGAGACCTATCAACAATTTTGGATAAAAATTATACCCCTATTTTTACTACTATAAAAAAGTAAAATGGAACCTTATCCCATACTTAAGTCCAAGTCAAAGGATTGAAACTATTAAAATTTATGTTTTGCCCAGGTTTCTCCATTTGTTCCAGACTTCCGGTTTCCATCCACAACTGGCTGTTTGATAAATGGAATAAAGCAATCTCAAGATTTATATGGCAAGGGGGAAAAAAACTGTATCCGATTCAAAACTTTACAGTTATGAAAAGAAAAAAGTGGCTGGGGTTTGCCTTGATTGAAAAATTACTTTGTTTCAGTTGAGCTCAGAGCTGCGCTGTACTGGTGTCACCCAGAATGTGAAGCTCAATGAAAAAATATTGAGATTGGTGTTGCGCCGGGAGTACCTGTGCAGGCCTTGCTGGCGGATGACAAGCAGTTGAGCCAACATGGAGGGAGCTGATCAAAACATACAAACTAAACAAAGATGTTAAAATCGTAAATTGGTTGGCTTATGATCAAAATTTCACACAACAGCACAGACTCAAGATTTAAAGTCTGGACAACAAAAGGAAAAAAGGTCTTTTACCAGATTGTAAAGGAAAATCATTTGAAGAGCTTTGATGAGTTGAAAGAATCCTTTGGCTTAGAGAAACAGGACTTTTATAGGTATTTATAAATAAGGAGTTATTATAATCAAGAATGATGACCATCATGGCCCTTTGACTGAAATATTTATTAAAACATATAGATCTGAACTTTCAAGGGGATTAATATCTAAACTATACAAATGTATTTACAATCTGGGCAGTCACTCTACTGATTACATTAAGGGTAAATGGGGATGAGAGGGTCACTTTGTTCTGGATGATGATGAGTGGGAAAGTATATGTTAATCTCAGTGGAAAACCACAAAATCACATGTTTGGAGGGAATTCTGTTGGGAAAATGTGTCTCGTTTCTTTAAAACACCATGTCAAAGTGCCCATTACTCACAGGGAAATGCAGACTGTTGGAGAGGATATGGCAGCCAGGAGGCAAATCACTCTCATTGTGTTTTGGGATCGTCTTGTTGTTCAGTATTGGACTGAGATCAACAAAGCTTTACAGACAATTTATTACATCACCATCCCCATTGGACTTCAGGACTATGTATTTGGGCCTCAGGAATCTTGCCATGAACACAATTGGCAGTTATCTCTGGATCATCCCCCTGACTGCAGCGAAAAAGGCGCTTACAAAAAAAAGGATGACAAGGATTTTTTTGCCCATCAGCTTTATTGCAGATGACAATGTTGTGTGAAAAATGAGTTTGGGTAAAGACATGCACTGGAATTGAATTCACAGTGCTGCAGCATGATTTTTATATTGTGGGTGTGAGGAATCGAGAAGTGAAAAGTCATAGGTGCTAGCATGAAGTTGGTTAGCCGCATAGTGAAAAAGTGTCCAGATGACTACAAGTGAATCTTTTTCTACATCTGCATAGTGAAGTTCATTTGAACAACTCTGATGTACATGTACGCGTCTTGTGGTACAGCTCATGAGTGTGTTGGTTCAGACTGACCGTTGAGGAACAGCTCCTCCTGCAAAGCTTGTCTGGTAGCCGCAGAGAAACAGTGCCTCTTCAGCCAGGCACATTCAAACACGCTGGTGTGCTGGTCCTGCCACATCACTGACACCTGACGAGAGGCATGTGATTTAGGACAATATACACTCAATACAACAAAACATTTGGAATTTAGTTGGATAGACACTAGTTATTCAATACAGTGATAATTTACTGGAAGCCATTTTCCACGTTCTGTCATGCTTTTGAATGCAATGGACAACATATCTCATTAGATCTTCACATTCGAGGTGAGTGAGTTCATTCTAATACAAGCCCTAATACTGCTATTTTTAATCCTGAATCTTCTCATACATTAAGATAAACATGTAAAATAAAATGTAAAAAATGAAATCTGAGACCTGTTCCTGTTGCTTTGGATGTTGGTGCTGGAATTTAAAATAAGAATATAAACTACTTGTTCATAATAAGTATCAAAACTAAAATGATCTTAAATTAAACTGATCACCATGGAATTGACTTGTGGTCTCATTAAAGGTTTTAGACTTGTGGTTTTAAAAATGTTCACACCAAAGAAAATATTTGGCCTTCAGAGTACCACCAGAAAATACTAACAAAATTACATTGGTATCTCTGCCTATTTCCAACACTCCAAACTCACATTTCACCACACAAACGGCCTGATGGTATTTCCTGGTCTCAGCACGCAGTTGTACCGATTATGATAAGACGACAGAAAAGCACAGAGCGAGTCTGGCGATGATTCATGGACTTAAACAGCAGAGAAGACTCTCAGAACCACGTCACAGCTGCATCAGTTAACGTCAATAATATCTGAGCTTCTGTTGTGGAAAGTATAACATCAGCACTCAAATATGTTATTGCCACTACCAAAAATCTTCCTGAATTAAAACCGCACCTACGAAATTTACAAAGAAAAACTAAATTGTACATACACAGGCCTTTTGAGAATTTCGAGTCTTAACATCTGTGGTCTGTAACTCTTCCTTTGGCCTTCCTTTATTATTCCTGCATTGTATCTGATCACTGGCAAAGCGTAGTTGTTTATTGCCCGGAACTTGTTCTTGCCATTGAGCTGGCTTCTTAGGACTTGCCTACTCGTTGTAGGTATTTGGCTGTGGCCGCTTTCCTTGTTACCACTTCGAGGTTGCCATTTGCCTATGGTATTCCATGGTACTTGTAACCATCCTGAATGTCTGCTATTGTTCCTTCTGGGAGTGAGACCCCTTCTGTGTGGACTACCTTCTCTCTCTTTGCCACCATCTGACTACACTTCTCAAGACCAAATTACATCCCAATGTCAGTGCTGTAGATCCAGGTCATGTGGATCAGTGAGTGAATGTCTCGCTCGCTCTTAGCTTGATGTCATCAATGTAGAAGAGGTGACTGATCGTGGCTCCATTACTAAATCAGTAGCCATAGCCTGGACTTTTTCATCAAAACATTTAATGCTATTACTGATAATCACGCCCCTCTTAAAAGAGTTAAAAAATAAGAATAATCCCTGGTTCTGTCCAGACGTTGCTGCATTATCTCGAGAACGTGACAAAGCCTGGGCAGAAGCCACAGCAACCAAATCAGCAGCCGATTGGCAGCAGTTTTGTCATAGCGCAATAGCGCAATAAATATGTCTCTACTGTTCGTGAAGCCAAAACATCTTACTATGTCAATACTTTCACAGAATCTCAGTGCAATTCTGTAAAATTTTGGAAACCCGTTAAATCCTTATCGCAAAATTCTACTCCCTCTTTACCAAATGAAATTATTAAAGATTCAATGAGCTTGACGACAAAAAAATATATTTGTGATGTGTTTAATCAGCACTTTGCTGAATCTGGAAATATCTTTGATGCTGCTGCTCCATCTGTTGTTGCTACCCAAATACATGGAAATAGACATGATGATCAAGTATTTTCCCTTAAGCCCTTTACACAGTATGAAGTATTAAATATGTTGCTCTCTATAGATCCAAAAAAGGCAACTGGAGCTGACACCGTGGAACCTAGGTTACTTTTGTTATCAGCGCTACTAATAATAAATTGTTTAACTCATGTTTTTAATCTCACAATTCAAACTGAAAGTATCCCATTACAGTGGAAAACTGCTTTTGTTCTCCCTTTGCACAAAGGAGGCCAGAAAAATTATTTGAATAATTTCCGTCCAATCTCAAAACTATCCTGCAGACATCCAGCAAATAATAAAACAAAAGAAGACAAAATCTTGGCACACGAAACCCATCTGGACATCTAGTCCACAGTCTGTCAAATGTATCTATTTTCAAATTAAGTCAAAATGTAATTTTTGTCCAGTATAATATTAGTCCAGTCCATGATTGTCGGTGCATTTTGTGTCATCCATTTTTTTGTTAGAGCCTTTTTTGCTGCTGCCAGGAGGATGCTCCAGAGATAGCTGCCAATTGTGTCCATGGCGGGGGACCTGAGGCCCAAATACATAGTTCTGAAATCCATTGGAATGGTGGTGTCATACATTGTCTGTAAGGCTTTGTTGATCTCAGTCCAATATTTGTGAACAACAGGACAATCCCAAAACACATTATACTGATTTGCCTCCTGGCTGCCACATCCTCTCCAACAGTCTGCATTTCCCTGTGAGTAATGGGCACTTTGACATGGGGTTATAAAGAAGCGAGACGCATTCTTCCAACTGAATTCCCTCCAAACATGTGATTTTGTGGTTTTTCACTGAGATGTACATATACTTTCCCACTCATCATCAGCCAGAACAAAGTGACCCACTCTTTCCAATTTACCCTTAAAGTAATTTACCCTTATCAGTAGAGTGAGTGCCCAAATTGTTAATACATTTGTACAGTTTAGACATTAATCCCCTTGAAAGTTCGGATTTGTACACTTTAATAAATATTTCGGTCAAAGGGTTATGATGGTCATCATTCTTTTTGATTTCTTGGTTATTCTCGCTTATTTGTAAGTACCTATAAAAGTCTTGTTTCTCTAGGTCAAAGGATTCTTTCAACTCATGAAAGCTCTTCAGATGATTCTCCTTTATAATCCAGTAAAAGACCTTTATACCTTTTGTTGTCCAGACTTTAAATCTTGAGTCTGTGATGTTAGGTGCAACATTTTGATCATAAGCCAACCAATTTAAAATTTGAACATCTTTGTTAGTTTGTATGTTTTGATCAGCTCCATCCATGTTGTAAGAACAGACTTCACCCAGGGGTTCTCCACCTCCCCCAAATGACTCAACCATCTGCCATCTGCCAGTAAGGCCTGCATAGGAACTCCTGGCACAACTTCAATCTCAATATTCTTCCATTGAGCTTCATATTCTGGGTCACACCAGTACAGCGCGGCTCTGATCTGAGCTGAAATAAAGTAATTTTTCATACAAGGTAAACCCCAGCACCCTTTTTCTTTTGATAACTGTAAAGTTTTGACTTGGATACAGGTTTTTTTTTCCTGCCATATAAATCTCGAAATTGCTTTATTCAACTCATCAAACTGCCGGGATGGAAACTGGAGTCTGGAACAAATAGAGAAACCTGGGCAAAACATACATTTTTATAGTTTCAATCCTTTGACTTAGACTTAAGTAGAGTGTAAGGATCAATTTTTCAAGGTGTTTTTTTAATAGTAATAAAAAGAGGGGTATAATTTTTCTCCAGAATTGTTGATAGGAGGACCACACCTAAATATCTAAGAGATTCTGTTTGCAATTTAAATGGGTCTTTCTAAAAGGACAGAGGGGGATGCCAGAATGAAATAATTTCAGTTTTTTTGTACATTTAATTTGTATCCAGACATTGGACCAATTTCTTTTTAAAAAATGCATCACATTGGGTATGGAAATTTCTGGTTTGGTCAAATACAATAGAACATCATCTGCATAGGATGCAATTTTATGTTCTGTCACATCAATTGTAACATCGTGAATAGTTTTTCATTGTCTAATAAATTGGGCCAATGGTTCCAAATACAAAGCAAACAGGAGGAGGGACAAGGTGCAGCCCTGCCTGACCCCTCTTTCCAGAGTCGGTGGACCTGTCAGATGACCATTGATTTTAAATTTGATGTTGGACCATCGTAAAGAGCCCCAATATTTTATATAATTAAATCGTCGATTGGAAATTTGTTTAGCACTTTAAATAAATATGGCCAGCTAACAGAATCAAAGGCTTTCTTGCATCCAAACTAATCATTACGGCTTTATTTTGTTGTTTTTGTCTATGATCCATTAAGTATAGGGATTGTTTTATGTTATCTTGTGTTTGTCGTTTGGTAATGAATCCTGTCTGATCATTATGGATTAAGTTTGGGAGTATTTGTTCCATTCTTTTGGACATAATTGAGGTATAGATATAATAGTCCACATTCAGAATAGAAATAAGTCTATATGAGGCACAGTCCAATCGATCCTTCCCTTCTTTTGGTATCAGGGATATGATGGCCTCTTTCCAACTAGGAGTGGTCTGAGTTTGTTTAAGTGCCCAGTTAAAAGTTGCCAAAAGGAAAGGAGTAAGTGTGTCCTATTAAAGCTTTATACCACTCTGAGGTGAACCCATCGCTCCCCGGAGATTTATTGTTCTTTAATGTCGGTGTAATCCCTCATTCGTCCAGGAGTGTTCCATTGTAGAAAAAGATTCAGTTGTAGTCATCTGGACTCTGTTTTAGAAAAGAGTAAAGAGCGGTACATAGGGGAGACTAAACAGCCACTTCACAAGAGGCTTTATCAGCACAGAAGACACGCAAGTTCAGGACCCCAGAGCGCTGTGCATCTTCATCTTAAAGCCACAAACCACTCTATTGAAGACAGTGAGGTGGAGATTCTGAGCAGGGAGAAAAAGTGAGCAGGGAGAAAAGATGGTTTGAAAGAGGAGTTAAGGAGGCAATCTTTGTTAAAAAAAGAGAATCCTTCATTAAATCGTAATGGAGGTTTAAGATTCAACCTTCCAGTTGTTTATAATGGTCTGCTGAAACCCTGGAGACGCCCTGGGCATTCGGATGCTAAATAGGCACTCAAGGTGAGGCAGGGAACAATGAACAATAGGCCCATCCAGTTTCAATGGGCCATTAGCAGGAGGTCCCGCCCTGTGGGCAGGGCTCTCACAGAGTAGGATATAAACGAGAGTTCTCAGACTTGTTTCTCTGATTGAGAATGACTCTTGGATGAGAGTTGAAACGTTTTGTTTTTTCTAAAACAGAGTCCAGATGACTCCAACTGAATCTTTTTCTACATTGTTCTTTAATCTTTTAATTGTGCCTTGTAGTTCCAAAAATGTAATTTCAGCGCCCAATTTTTTATTCTGTTCTTCTGTGATAACAGGCAAATTGAGAGTGTCCAGAAAGGAGTTTATATAATCCTCCTTATAGTCTGGAATTTTTGAAAAAAGTTTTTCATAGAAGGATTCAAATGCTGATTGAATTTTGTCTTGTTTACTTAAGATTACATCGTCTGTCTCGTACGCTGTCTGTCTCGTACGCTGCACTTCGGACATCTTGAGCCACAGCCGATGAACAATTACATTCTCTCCCCCTTCTGACGCAAAGAAGTCACGTGAGTCTCCATCTCCAAGGAGCGCGGCTCGCAGGTTTGTCAGCCGCGCTAGCTTCGTTAGCCACACTAGCCTCGTTAGCTTGTGATGCGGGCTGATGCTGTTGTCTGTTTTGGTCCCGTGGGATTAATAAATTAAAATAAAACAAAATGTATGCTTTTCTCCAAAAGACACTCTATTGACCCAAAAAATATATCATATATAATAAATATAAGTACCCCATTACAAATACTTGGGCATCTGGATCGATGATAAACTCTCCTTCAACAAACACATACAAGAGCAGACAAATAATCTTAAAACCAGATTGTCATTCTTCTTTAGAAATAAATAATGTTTTCCTCTTAATTGTAATTGTAGAATTGTACAGTTAATCCAGGCTACATTTCTTTCAGTTCTAGATTATGGTGACATTATATATATGTATTCTACAGCAACAGTGTTAAAACCTCTGAACTCGTTTTTTTATTCAGCGCTAAGGTTTATTACAGGAGAAGGATACAGAACTCACCACTGTGAATTATATTCTCAAATAGAATAGCAATCATTGGACGCACAAAGAGAACAGCACTGCCTTTTGTTTGTGTATAAAGCTCTAGTTGGCATTTTGCCTAATTATTTATCAAGTTTATTGCACATCAGATCAGGTATTCACAGTTTGAGGTCTCAGGACATTTTTAGCTTACAATCCCATCGTTTCAACACAGAGACAGAAAAAAAGATTTTCAGCAACTTTGCTCCCTCCCTGTGGAACAAAACCCAGAGACTTTTTAAATTAAATAATTGTATGCCTTTCAATGATTTTAAAGCACTGGTCAAGGACTACCCGCAGTGCTGATGCACTTGTTTTATATATCTCATTGTATGTATAAATGTGTTTTTATGTTTTGGTTAATTTTATTGAATGTTTTATTTGTGTTTTAGTATCCTCTTTGTTGTTTATTGTGTGTTGTGTTTTAACAGGGTACCCATGAAAAAGAGACATTTTCTCATTGAGTTTTTCCTGTATAAATAAAATTAAATTAAAAATGAATTAAATGAAATAGCCACAGTCTTGTTGATTATTTGTCTGATTGCGTTCAGACTTATGCAGAACAGCAGTGGGGACTGGGCGTCTCCTTGGCATATGCCACATTTGATGGGCACTTGTGAATGTGGTTTACAATTGGTCTTTAGGGTGGTTTTCCACAGCCGCATTGAGTTTGATATGAAAGCTGTTAGAGTCCTGTTGGTGTTGTACTGGACATACACCCACACTCGCCCACACACATGTACACGCACACACACCCACACATGTACACGCACAGGCACACGCGCACACACACACACACACACACAGCCATATACTCACACAATTGCCCCCCTCTGAAGTTTATATACGGTTGTCCTTCTATTTTGTCTGTCTGTCTGCTGCTGTTTTTGTTATAACTATTGTTACTGTTTTGTAGTTGTAAAAAAAAGGAATTTAAAAGAAGGAAAGAAAAAATAATATTAATTTATTTAAAAATTCTTTTAATGTCCCTAACGGTCTTGCCCCTTCAGCCTTTGCACTCCCTCAATCAAAATCAGGCTTTTATGAGTAATTTGATTTGAATCACCTCATTGTCAAAAAAATAGTTATTGTCACTGTTTAATTTTATTTTTTGTTTTATGGTTTTATATTCTGGATACATTTCTTTATTTTTTTTTACCTTGTACTTGTCTTTTCATGTAAAGCACTTTGGAACTATGTTCAGAAAAGCACGCTACAAATACAATGTATTATTATTAATTAACTTTTCTCACAGACCACAACCCATTTACTTTTCTTGGCACACACATGTCCCAATCAGGGACTTATTCAATGTGCAAGACTTCAGTCTTGATATCAGACACATTAAAGGCAGCGATAACGTATTGGCCAGTTTTTTTTTTTTTTTTTTAAGGTTAACAGGTGGCACTTTTGGAGGGGGGTGTGGCTGTGCCCCTGGCTGTACAAGAGCGGTTATTCTCGGATGTTCCGAGAGCCTTTTCCCTCTCTGCTACAGCCCTTTGAGCCAGGGTTCGTAACAAGTGGGGGCTCGTCCGGGATTCTGAATAAGGGTGGGCGATATTCACAATACATCATGTGTCTGTAAATGTATCATACGAAATTATTAGATTAGATTAATTTTTATTGTACCGTAGGGAAATTTGTCCTCTGCATTTGGAGGAGCAGTGGTCACTGCAGTCAACTCCAGGTCTGTGCTAGGCTTGGTCAGGACTACCTTTGCTGGAGAATTTTACTTATTGTGTATGTTTACACAGCGTTCCAAATTAGTAAGCAAATCGTGTTTAAGTGTTTAAGTTGTTTTCCAGTGACTTTCATGCATGTTATAGTGTCTCAGGGCTCTTTGGGTCAGTGAAATCAATCTCAGCTGTGCCAATTCATTTGATTTTAATTATTTTTATTTTTAATTTTTTTCCTTTTTTATGTATATACAAATAAACATAACATGACAGAACAACCAGAGAGAATAATGAAAAAAATAAATCCTAAACAGACATCAACTCAACTTAAATACAAACATTCACGCCATAATTAAATCCCATTTAGTCAAAAGTCTAGAGAATTTGTCCATTTCCAAATTTAGCCCGAATGTCATTTTTTCCATTTGTCTAATGTCTGCCACGATGTCAGTCCAGTCCTTAATCATTGGTGTGGTCCGGGTCATTCATTTCTTTGTGATGGCCTTTTTTTTCTGCCACCAGAAGTATAGGCCAAAGGTATTGATTGTGTCCATGGCAGGAGTTCTGAGGCCCAAATATATTGTTCTAAAATTACGTGGGATGGCAATGGTTAAAACTGTCTCCAACAATCAGCACCTCTCTGAGTAATGAGCACTTTGACATGGTGCTATAAATACGCGAGAGATTTTTCCAACAGAATTTCCTCCAAACATGTGATTTTGATGTACATATACTTTCCCATTCATCATCAGCCAAAACAAAGTCACCCTCTCCTTAATGTAATCACTGGAGTGGCTGCCCTTGTTAATACATTTGTATAATTTAGATATTAATCCCCTTGAAAGATCCGATTTATAAGCTTTAATAAATAGTTCAGTCAAAAGGCTATGATGGTCATATAGCAGATCACCATTTCAAGCAATATGGGAAAGAAAAAGGATCTCTCTAGTGTCGAAAAGCGTGAAAAAGTTGAATGCCTTGGACAAGGTATGAAAACCTTAGATATTTCACAAAAACGTAAGCATGATCATCGTACTATTAAGAGATTTGTAGCGGAGTCAGAGAACACACGGATTTGTGCAGGTAAAGGCAGAATGAGGAAGGTTTCTGCCAGACAAATATATCGGATTAGGAGAGCAGCTGCTAAAATGCCATTACAAAGCAGCAAACAGGGAGTTCAAAGGATGCAAGAATTGTGAAGCTCCTGTCAAATAAGGAGGTCCTATGTTAAAATGTAACTTGACCTGTTAAGATGTTTTCATTGAAATAGCTTTTGATTTCAGTAAATATGACCTGCTAATTCTTCTAATTTAAGAAATGACCATTTTCAGTTCTTTACAACAATAACATGGTTTGAAACTCTGTTGTGCATAATTATTTGGAACAGTGCATTTTAAGTTTTTATTTTTGAAAACATACTGTTTTTATTGGGAGGTTTGTTCAATAACATTCAAATTGTTCTCTAAAGGTTGATGACACTAAAATTATGATGACTGTCATTTATATTGATTATGCAAATGATCATTTGCATAATAATTTGGAACGCTTCCACCTCTAATTCTGATTATTATTATTCTTTTTTTACTTTAGAATATGGTGTTTAATTTACACAGGATCCATCCACATGAAAGTCATTGTTCCAGACTCCAGCTTGAGCAGGTTTTCTTGAGATAACAAACACACCCATCTCCTGTGAAGCAGTTTGAGACATTTGTTCATATCTGAATAGAACCTTTTATTCATTGCCTAAAAAAGTAAAACGAAAGCTAAGCACACTGGAGTGCCAGTTATTACCTTCCGTGGATAGTAAAAGCCGGTCTAAATAGTGCAGGAGTATGTTGGGGAAGCCTATGAAGTTTATTGGACATTTAAACAGTCACCTTGAGTGATAGTAAAACCTAAATAATGTTATGAATGAATTTTCAGTCAGGGCATACCATAGAGCAAGTTCAACCTACTCCGCATGTCACCCTGGTGCTCTGGTTTCCCCATCAACTGAAAGATCAGCTCTGTAGGCATATCCTTCAACTAAGTACTTCTAAAGAAGGGCCTTACACACCACCCAGCAACTCGAGCTCACAGGTTTACATTAATGGAGCTCATTTACAATCATCTAAATCAAACTCATCTCACTTCTGATAAAAAGAGTTTTAAGCAAGCAATCTTTACTTTCTCCAAATACCACACTTTTTGTGCACCTAAAAGATGTACTATTTCCACCAACAACTGAACTGAAAATGCATTAGAAGTGACCATTTGAAAAAAATTGCAATCACTGTGATTTTTTGTCAGTATATGCTCCCTGCAATGCTTCGTTCACACACTTGTCCCTCATGGCACACCCATGTGACTTAGGTGCAAAAGGTATTAACTGTTACTATGCAACTCTCCATGTAGCTATTATTGCTTTACTTGGAATGTCGGCATAATCCCTCATTCGTCCAGGAGTGTTCCATTGTAGAAAAAGATTCAGTTATAGTCATCTGGACTCAGGTTTTATATCCTCCTCTGTGTAAGCCCTGTTGGCAGGGTTTACACAGAGGAGGATATAAAATCTGAGTTCCCAGACTCATTTCACAGATTGAGAATGACTCTTGGATGAGAGTCGAAACGTTTTGTTTTTCTAAACTGAGTCCAGATGACTACAACTGAATCTTTACTTTGAATGTTTCACAGTATGGCATTAAACTTAAAAGGAACACAATATGTCAAATTAACATTAATGAGATTTAACCTTGTTACAGCAGTGTTCCCTCATCATTGTCCTGCAACTGAGGTTTAATACTCCTAATGATAATAAAATTCCTGTTTTCACCTACCCCTATTCCCACCCACATCCCTGTATTTAGTTGTGATTATTGAAAAACCTAAGAATCTGAGTGATATAAGTACAGCCCTGGTGTGCTGTTTACCTTGTTGTCATTGGTGAGCTCCACAGAGTCCAGCCCGATGTTCACATCCAGGTCCCCCACCAGCAGTTTGCGGGCCTTGGCAGACTGGAGGGTGCACGTAGGGCACTGGCAGTTGTCCCGAAGCCAAGTGAAAGGATAGAGGCTCTGTCCACTATCCTCCCACTCCACCTGCAGGAAGCGCTCTCCGTGCAGGGCCCCGACGTAGCGCACACTTGGGCTCAGCTTGGAGAGAGAAGGCGAGCTCAGGGTGTGCTGCCCACGCTTCTGCGGCTGACGGGTGGACAGAGTGGACAGAGTGGACAGAGTGGACGGAGTGGACGGAGTGGACGGAGAGGACAGAGACAGCGGAAGTCCACCACAGCCCCTCACGGACGGAACAGGGAGGGCTGAGGAGCTCCTTCGTAGGACAGCACCAGTGCATCTGCTCATCCACATTGTTCTGGGGGCTGTAAAGACAAATAAACAGCAATTGAAAAACATTTGAAACGCCCCTTTTGAGCCTACTAGTCCAATCAATGGAATTTCCACCAAAAAGTAGAGATAATAATTTTTTGTTTTGGGTATCTATTATCTACCAATGGTACTGACTACCAGTCAGAGACTGAAGGTTGATGCTAAAGCAGACATATTATACACAGTCAAGCTGGTTACAACAATGTTTCCTCAAGCTTGAGTACACAGAAAATTCCTGTTTTAGTTCTGATTATTTGAAAAATGTATACATGTCCCAATTCTCACAATTGCACAATTAAAATGCACGTTGACGAAGTGTGCAGGGCAGTGACGAGACCAGACCCTTTTTACTGGGGTAGTAGCCTACTAGTAGTACTACACATGCAGACTATTGACTATGTGGTGTTATAGGTTACAAACTATGTTGCGCAGTCTAAAGCGAGTGCAAGTGGTTCAGATCCAAACGCTCAGACTCCGCTTTATAAAATGGCAACTCGGCACAATAAGACTCACTTAGGCAAGGCAAGGCAAGTTTATTTGTAGAACACAATTTGTACACAAGGCAAAGTGCTTCACACAACAGGAAAAAAGTGCATTAAAATCACAAAGAAAAGACAGAAATCACAAAACCTTAATTTAAGGAAATTTAAAGGTGCCATTTTCAGGCCATCCAACAAATAATTTAAGACTTAAAAGAGAAGAGAAAGAAAAAATAATTTCAGTCATATGCACAGCGAAACAAGTTTTTAGCTTAGATTTGAACAATGCCAGAGTAGAGGCCTGTCTCACATCCTCAGGAAGAGATTTTAGCAGCATAAAACTGAAATGTAACTGATTCCCCATGTTTAGTGCTGACTCTGGGCACCATCAGGAGGCCGGTCCCTGTGGACCTCAGAGTCCGAGATGGTTCATATGGCACTAACATGTCCGAGATGTACATTGGTGCTAGGCCATGGAGAGACTTGTATACAAGCAGAGCTGCTTTGAAGTCTATTCTCTGAGCCACAGGGAGCCAATGCAGACACAGGACTAATGTGATTGGACTTCCTGGTTCTAGTCAGGATCCGAGCAGCAGCGTTCTCGATGTACTGCAGCTGTTTTACAGATCGTTTGGAGAGGCCAGTGAGCAGGCCGTTACAGTAGTCTAATCTACTGGAGACAAACGCATGGATAAGTCTCTCCAAGTCTGGTTTAGGCACTATACTTTTGATTTTGGCAATATTTTTTAGATGGTAAAAGGCTACTGTTAATGTTATTGATTCGACATGGCTGTTTAAAATTCAAGTCTGAGTCCATTATTACCCCCAGATTTCTAACTTGATTTGTTGGTTTTATGAGCGAGACTATGGAGGTGACTGCTAACACTCTCACTTTCTCTGAGTTCAGCTGGAGAAAGTTGTTTTGCCTCCACACACTGATCAGTTGGATGCAGTGACAGAGTGAATCCACTAGTCATATTCACCTGCCGTCAGTGAAACATAGATCTGAGTGTCGACTGCTTAATTGTGATAGGACACATTCTCGCTGCGTATCAACTGACCTAACGGCAGCATGTAGAGGTTGAATAGAAGGGGTCCCAGGATTGACCCTTGGGGCACCCCACAGGTCAGGGGCATCTGGTCTGAGAAACAGTTACCTGTTGTGTCACCACTTACAGACTTCTGGTTATGGCAAAGACTGAGTAGTCGCACTGCTATGCCCTACTGCCAATATTTGCCTTTAAATCTCTATTTTAACCCACAAATCTAAGAGATGAGTAAACACGGAAAAGGCAAGGTATGCTTCGGTAGTTATTCAAATCAATACTGAAGGGCTATAACCTCGGTGGAAGACTGACATCCCCACAAGCTAATAATGCTAATGCTAGTGTAGCTCCAGAGGGGCCGCCCATCATTACAGAGCAGAGCTCTGTCCTTGGCGGGGACCTCCCGGGACAAACGGGAGAGATGACATAACTTTACATCACTATCCCACTGGATTTCAGAACTATGTACTTGGGCCTCAAGACTCGGCGGAGTCAGGGCCTTTTCGGCGGAAAAGGCCCTGACAATCAGGGACTGGGACACATTGCCTGCCACGTACCTTCAAATTCTAGAGTCTGCATATAGCATTATATTGGACATTCGCAAAATTGAAAAAATGACTAATGGACGTGATTTTGAAAAAGGACACATTTGAAAGACTTTTCACTAAATGGGACATTTGGTTTGGTTTGTGAGTGCCTTGTCTTGATTTTATTTTCTTTTTCATTAGATGTCTCCTGGTTAAGAAGATTTTTGTCTGCTGTATGTGTGCGTATAATATATATATGTATATGTATATGTGTGTGATGTACTTCCTGCGGCAGCTGAGGAAAGCCAAGCTGCCAGTGCAGATGATGGTGCAGTTTTACACAGCAATTATTGAGTCCATCCTCACCTCCTCTATCACCCTGTGGTATGCTGGAGCCACAACCAGGGACAAACAGAGACTACAGCGTATTGTACGCGCTGCTGAGAAGGTGATCGGCTGCAAATTTCCATCTCTGCAGGACCTGTATGCAACCCATCTGATAAAGTACATTATCCTTTGAGTTAGTTCAGTTCTCTACTGTATTTCCCCCGTAACCATGATACTTACCAAAATCTTGCGATACTTACATTAACCCCCCATTCGGAAGCTTAGGAATAATTAGAACTGCTGCATACCCTTGGGTAGATGGGTGGGACGTCAGTAAGCAGAACGGCTGCAGGTAGGTAACTATGAAAAGCTCTCGTTTCATGTTTTTATGAGTTGTAGCGTTGTGTCCCTCAAATTGCAGATGCCTCCGTTGTAATTATCCACTTGTGGCTGTGTTAGTATATTGGAAGGAAGTAAGTGAGTGTTTATCCTAATGCTAACCGGCGCTATATGCTAACACAATCGATTGTATGTTCTAGTATGTTTTGCTTGAATTTGACTGCATTGATCTAGCGTCCCAAATGGTTCGTTCCTACGTAAATGGGCACATGGTTTCTTTGGTTGTTTGTCTATTGTCATTTTAATTGCTAAATAATTAATGAATTGAGCCTTACTTGTAATTTATGAAATGTACTATTATGCATTTATGAAATATGGTACCATTGTGAAATTATTTATTGCAATATTGGTGGACATGTGTACACAAAATATTGACTTGGGACTGTTTTATGCAAGCCAGGTGCATTCCCCTGCTCACTCTCTCATCTGGGCCTCATGGAGAAAAGACCACAGCATATATGGGTTCCTAGAGGTCCTCCACATGATACTGCTGAGGCGGTAGGAGGCTCTGCAGCTCTCAACTCTCCCCCCACTCATTCAACTGTGCTTTGGACAATTCATGCACACACTCAAACTGTTCCCCTCATCTGTTTTCCCGTCCGTCGAACTGGCGCATTGTAGTGGAGTATTTGAACTGTGGATCTCCATCCCTTGCACATAGTGCGGAGGACTCTTTAACTTAACAGTGCACTCTGTAAATATGTTGTAAATATTTGTTTTGCATTTGCTATAATAGATAAATCAAACGAACTCTACATTTTGTTGTGGTCAATGTGATTAAGAACTGTCTCTCTTTCTCTGAGCCGAACCTAAACTTCTAAGTCTACTTCTATTCTTAACCCACGTGTTACAATTGGCGAGCTATAGCCCAGGAGGAAAATTGAGAAGTACTGAATAAGGCGATATATTTGTTTTGAGAAATTGATGTGTTTGAAAAACATGGAATTAAAATTCCAAATGCAGTGCTTGTTGAGGGCACAAACCACTTTATGTGTGATGAGGAGGTGATTGCGATTAATTGCACCATAACATTTTAGAAAATCACAGTGTTGACGAATCTGAATCAAAGATTTAGCAAAATGTTGTCGTGGAATTTGAATCCGGTAGTGCAACTGCTGTGTTGAAATCAGTACACACCATACACTTTAGTCTCTAGAGCAGACATGTCCAATCTACGGCACGGGGGCCAAATGTGGCCCTCAGGCAATTTTAGTTGGCCCTCAGGCTTCCTTCTAAGTTGATTCAAACAACAAAAGTAGTACTTTTTACTGTAAAATTGGGAAATTTCATGCATTTCAATGTTATACCAACCTAATATTAATGTTCCAAGTCTTATTAAAGGTGTGGAGGCTCATCGAAACTATGTCAAATGCAACATTTTGAATGATTCAGGTCATTGTTGGGTTATGTGTGGCCCTCTGCTTTGTATAAGTTTCAAAATGCGGCCCTCTATGAAAAAGGTTTGCTCTAGAGGGTACAGGGACGTATTATATTACGAATTTGTCTTCTATATATACAGATCAGGTTGGTAAAAGTGAAACTAAATCTTACTTCGCTGAAATGCAAATATTAGCAAAACCTAGTGGCATGGACTATGGCATGGCTTTTCCCCGAGTCTCAGTTGAAGTAATCAGAGTCCCCAGCACAGATATTGCCAGTAGCCTCTGATAGTTAGAGTCCAGCCTTCTCCACCCAGACTCAACAAAGTGCGAAAATATCTCCAACGTAACTGCTCAAGATATGAACTCGGCAGAAAGCCAGCGGTACGAGTGGACCACATCAAGCCTTCTTGTCGGCCACGACTAAGACATTTCTCGGGTGACTCAAGCCAATGAAACTGAAGTGGCGCGAAAATATCAATCCAGAAAATGTTTTGAACGTAACTGCTCAAGATATGAACTCGGCAGAAAGCCAGCGGGTACGTAGTGGACCACATCAAGCCAATGTACCACTTGTCGGCGCGACGACTAAGACATTTCTCGGGTCGGACTCCAAAACCAGCCAATGAAACTGATTAGGACTTATGGCGCACTGGAGTGGAGTTGTTAAATGACCCGTCGGTGTCAGACTTGCACCGCTCAAGAAAATGTTTTGACAGCCTATTGCCTCCAGCCATTGATATGGTTCGCTATTTGAGTCTGGACACATACCTTCAAATTCTACAGTCTGCATATAGCACAGTTCAGAATGGAGAGGAACTTTATGCAAAGTTTATGGACACTTTTCAAAATGCAGGGGCGCTATCTTCAATGCCTTCAAGTTGCTTTGAGTCAGGCTGTAAGGAGGGGAGAAGTTTAAGGGAATGATTTTAATAAACATCTGCTTACACAATTTTGGCTGGGTTGTTGGGATGACACTTTGTGAATTTGGGTCACTCCACACTAAAGTGTACAATTGCCAATGTCTTTAGCTAGGGCATTATTACAAAAATGACAAGGTCTTTCTTATATCACACACACACACACAAACACACACCACACACACACACACACACACACACACACACACACACACACACACACACACACACACACACCACACAAACACACACACAAACAACACACACACACACACCACACACACACAACACACACACACACACACATATTTTTAAGCACAATGACAACCACACCACACACACACACACACACACACACACACACACACACACACAGGAATGTTGGTATACCTGATGGTACTCCAAAGTTTTTCAAAATGTTTCCACTCGTATTTTTTAAATTGCCTTCAAATAAGTGCTGTGGGCGTAACAAGTTAGTGTCCAGTATTAGTTACATCCAATCAGTACCAGTTTAAGTTTGATTACGTCATTCTAAACGCTATGCTACGTCATCAAAATGCGACGCTTTATTACTGTACTCGACTGTGGAACTGTTTTGGTTGTGTCTACTCATGGGAGCCTGTAACATTCCATCATAATTTCAGACGGCTGACAGACGGTCAGTGAAGGAGAAATCCGTTTTGAAAGTTTTGTGTCCGACGAAGTTAACTATGTTACGTCCAATGTAAGTTTGCTGTGTGTGTCAATTGCACAAATTGCTAATTTATCAATTTATCTACTTTATGGCATTTTTATGATGCCTAGAGGTGGTACTTTCTGAGGTGAATTGAAATTTTAAAACATTTCTTATTTTAAATTTGGACCTTCATGTAAGACTTTTGTAGATTTTAGTGTGGAGTGACCCATTTCTGAACTGCAGTTAAACCAAAAGAAGGCCAATCCACCGTTGTTTGCAGACTTGCTGCTATTAGAAACAGAATTTGGGCCCAACGAAGCAGAATGTCATCTCCCATGCTCAGCTGGTCGGCCCTGATGAGGATGAAAAGGGAGAAGTTGCTGCATTAACCACTCTGACCCAGCAACTAGCACAACAGGTTGCCAATATGCAGAAGAAGTTGTCATTACACACGGCTAGTCATCAAAACCAACCATGGCCTGTCTCCTAGAGTCCGACTTCTAGTTGATGCAAGCTGGACCCACCAAGCGCTCATTCATCACGTAGAGTTACAACTGTACAGCCCAGAGCCGGTTATTGTTTCCACTGCGGCGAAGATGGCCACATCCGGTCCCAGTGTAATAACGAACCAAACTCTGCACTGTTTGCACTCAAGAGAAAAGAGCACAATAAAGCAATGCAGGGCAGATCAAACTTCCATAATGGCAGGGATTTAAACTGAAACTAGTTCCTGTTCCGGGGCAAATAGTGGCTGAAGTGGACCAACAATGTCCCAAAAAGAAGTCTACCAGTCAAGTCAGTCATGCAATCCAGTTTGAAAGCACACAGCTGCCAAGGGGCCTTGTGGGATCAAAGTGCACAGCTGTAGTCACTATTGAGAGTTCAAGTGTTCAATAAGTACATACTGTGCAGTAGAGGGAGTCTTGCGGTCAATAAACTGCTCAACAGCAAAAGTATGGGCAGCAGGAAAAGTAACTGGAGCTTTGCTGGTCATTCTCACAACGCCCCACACAACCATCTTTGCTTTGTTGGTACTTCAGCCCAAGAAGTTTTAGTACGGCATTATAACCATTTTGGATATATTGATCGTATAAATGTAGTTGATGATGTAATCATTGACTGAGGTACGGGAGCGGGCTCACACCTCAATCTCCTACTCCTCCAGCAACCATGCCTCCACTCTTTAACCACACCTCTAATTACCCAGAAGCCCTATTTATACAGGCCTATCCCTGCATCTCTTGTCTTTGCTCTCTCAACAGAGAGACAATCAGTCAGCCTCGCTCGCCGCGATCCACGGCAGCAACCTCGCTCGCCCTGATCCACGGCAGCAGCCACGCTTATGCCGATCCAAGGCGGCAACCACGCCAAACGGCAGCCACATATACGGCAATCCACGGCAGCAGACACGCTTACGCTTAGGCGGCTTTCCCCTTAGCCATTAATTCTCCAGAGTCCCTCTCTCAGAGCCAACGGGCACAGGGATACCCCTCTGGTTCTCTTCAGTCTCTCCTGTGACCCTCTTCCCGCACCCCATTCGATCTCCTTTCGACTCTTCATTCATTCCTCCCTCATTCATTACTCATCCCACTCAACCCCGTCCCCATTCATCCACTCAACCCCTTTCTCATTCATCCCTAATCCTACTCAAGCCTTTTCCGCATCCTCACCAGGGTACTGGGATGCCGTCTCTCTTCAGAGCTGTCGCCAGGCACCGGGACGCCGTCTCTCTCCAGAGCTGTCACCGGGCACCGGGATGTCTATCAATCATCTCACATCACACACCTCCTTCTACCCTCTTCTCTGTTCATCCATCCTGCTCTCTTACAGGCTAACTCGACGACCTCAATCATTCTTCCTCCAGCTGCCGATTCAATAGCTCCAGCGATCAGGTTTCCTGTTTCCTTTTCAGAGGAGACATCTCTCAGCGTGCACCTCAACCCATTGTGCATCAATTGATGCATCGAAGACCACTGAGCGCACTCCAGCCCCTTCCAACTCATTCCAGCTGCCATACACACTAGACAGTCCTCAAGCACTTAGTCTTCTCTACCAGGCATTCAGATCATCCTACAGGGCAAGCCCTTCTTCATTTCAGACCAAGAATCTGCTTCTCGTCTCTATGATGAGTAACTTTAATGCACCTCAAGTCAACACACAGAGAGTAGAAGACTCACGCATTATAATATTTTCATGTGACATCGAACTCCTCAATAGAACGATTCTTCGAACGATAGTTTTCAAGACATGTAGTCCACTCTCCTCCATCAATCCGTCACCCGCATTGCATCAACCAACTTCTACTCTCAATTTGCTGTCCCAAAATCCGATGCTCAGCACCAGAATTTCGAACGATCGTCCTAATACCCATTCCTAATACGCACCTTACCCATTCACTTTCATCGGCTACCCACGAACGCACTGTCTTTATGCCATCCATTTGACTTGAGACTGTATTACCGCACCGCCAACTCTAATCGCACTCACCTGCTCTTCCGTATCTTCCAATTAATCGCCTAAAACTCTTTCAAAACTCTATTAAACTGCACCTGTAATAATCCTCTTCTCTAGTAATGCTTTTAGATTCCATCCAGCTACTCTTCAGAGAGTCCTCGACTATCCAGCTCCTCTTGTGCCACTCAGTTGACATTTTCATTTTCAGCCAGGCTTTACGTTGAGATCCAGACCATCTTTGCTAATTTTAAACACTTTATAACACCTGACACTTAATCAATTATTCTAAACCAACCAACCATTCATTGCACTGCTAATTTTTTTCACTACTCTGACCAACTGTAAATTTATGTATATAGTCAGACCAAGTCTATTTTATTTTATTTGTAAAATTCTACATTTTTATGCATGCACTTTTTGATATTTTTGATATTTTTGCAACTATTATTATTCATTGTTGTATGCTGCACCTTAATTCCAAAGCAAATTCCTAATTTGCTAATTCTGTTCCTTAAAACAAAAAGAATGTTATCAAATTGGTCTTAATCGTTTTGTAAGTTTGTTTTTTATTTTTTTAAATAACAATTTCTCCAGCAGTTAGCATTTTCTTTTGACGTGGGTGTGAAAAAAAAACGTTTTTATTCCAACAGAACCCTTTTCAAACATGTGATTTTGTGGTCCTCCATTGGGATATATATGATATATATTATATATTATATATATATATACATAAAAAGGTCAAAATTTAAAATTAAGGATTTAAAAAAATTCCAACTCACATCAGAAAGTACCACCTCTAATATCATAAAAATACCATATAAAGTAGATAAATGGAAATAAATTTTAATAGTCTGTCCATATGGAAAAATAAAGACGGCAGAAAGTAGGATGATTGTTGTTTTTTCCCCACGCAGTAAACAATGTTGTTTCGTTGTAACAACTCGTAACAACTCGAAAAGGACTCGAAAAGAGGATCAAAATTATGATGGAACGCTACAGGCAACCAAAACAGTTCCACCGTCGAGTACAGTAATAAAGCGTTGCATTTTGATGACGTGGCATGGCGCATATACAATGATGTAATCAAACGTAAACTGGTATTGATTTGTCGTAAACTAATACCGGAACACTTCCTGGTTACGCCCACTTATTTGAGGGCAATTTCAGAAATACGAGTGTAAACATTTTGAAAAGCATTTGGGGCATGAATCTAGAAGTATTTCTACTTCATTGCTAGTTGGGTCTTTGTTTGGATTATTTTTCAAGTAGTTGAAGTTGAGAGTATCATCATGTAACAAAACTTGATCAAAATTCAAGTCCTATCCGGGGTGGATATCATTTCTTTTTGAAGTTTGGTTTAATCTACGGTTCTCATTTTATCTTTATATATATATATATATATATATATATATATTTATATTATATATATCATATACAAGGTTTAAAAAATAACAAAAGACCTTGTCATTTTTGCATTTGGATTTTTTTATTAAAAGACAATGGCAATTGTAGTGTGGAGTGACCCATATATATTTTCCCATTCTTTGTCAGTCATAACAAAATTACCCTCCCTTTCACATTTATTTATAATATATTTAGAAGAGTGACAGTCCAAATTCTTAATAATTTGATCGATATTATTCCCCTTGAAAGTTTTCCTTTAAATGCCTTAATAAAGATTTCAGTCGGAGGTTTGTTACATTTCCAATTGGTCTAAATGTAATGAGCCCTTAAACTAGGTAAACTTCTTGGCGATAGTTCAATAGCTGCGTGATTTTTACACATACATAGATAACAGTAGAGTTGTATAAGTGCTATGAAATGGCCTTTCACCTAAATAGATGGCTGGTTTAGGGCAAGTTGTTGTGTTCACAGTGTGTGAACCTGCAGAACCTTATGTACACATCAAGGTCCAATAAGCGGACAGTCAGTGTGGCTTTTATTACCCGTTCTGTCATTATCTGCCAAACAAAAACTCTTTATATTGTTATAAAAAAGGCAGAAGTGAGAATTGATGCGTAACAGAGCTTGGGATGGAAAGTCAAAAAACATCTGTACATACCATGAAAATCTGCCATGTATGTTCCTGGTACATTATCCAAACCAGTGCAAAAAAGTTCACAAAAAAGCTGTGGAACAACCTGATAAACAACTGAACCACTACTAGTGAATACATTTAACAATCAACAGTGTTCGAATACTTTTCAATGAACTATAAATTTAGTAATTAGCATCTTAAAATTTCTATTGGTTTAACATTAGGCTAACTGAAAATTCTATGACGTGTGACGTCACAATCCTGAGATCTAATGAGAGCTCAGCTAGATCTTCATTTTAAATGTTGCATCTAATAACTAGTCTTATTTGTTATAGCTTATAATTAGGAAATGAAAAGCACCCCATGAATATCACAGATGAATTAGCCCAAACGCACCAGCAAGCTGTTGTAGGTAAGAGGGACCAAGTTATAATTTTGTCTCCACTCTTGCAATGTAAAAAGCATTCACTGCACGTATTTTTTGCCCTATGCATGGGTGAAATTGGCCTGTTTTGGAAGCGTTTTGTTTAGCCAGCTGTAAATGAATGAGAAGGGCTACACTGTTCGCGCAAGACGTGTCTAGGGAGCAGCACATCATGCGCGCGTGGATTTCAGAAAAAATAATCCAACCTTTTTTTCCAAACTTTTGCCGGCTGACACAAGCGTAGACATGTATCTCATCAATATACATAGAAAGTATGTGTTTGTTATTGTATTTGTACACTTACCATCAGCACAACACATTGCTGGGGCAGTTATTTTGAAGCCCAGGTTCAGAAAGACTGTGAATGTGTACTTTCAAATTTATTTTGGAAAAAGTTGCGTTTGCAGTGCTCAGCCTACACCAGGGGTGTCCAAACGTTTTCCCACCGAGGGCCGCATTTTGAAACTTATACGGAGCAGAGGGCCACAACACACAACCCGACAATGAAGTTAATCCTTTGTAATTTCGCATTTGACCTCCACACCTTTAATAAGACTTGGAACGTTAATATTAGGTTGGTATAACATCAAAATGCTAGAATTTTTCTTTGTGTTGTTCGGCCCAACTTAGCAGGAAGCCGGAGGGCCAACAAAAATTGGTCTGAGGGCCGCATTTGGCCCCCGGGCCGTAGTTTGGACATGCCTGGCCTACACAGACGGTAAATACAAGCCTATTCATGCGGTTATTTTCTCTGTGGACTGTGTTTAAATGCACACAGGCAAGTTACAATGGCTTTTCCATTGAAAAACAGAGCCAGTGCCCCTGTTTCGGGTTGTCTAGAGCTAGTTTAACTTGGTCTGTTTGGGGGCGTGTCTTACCTCACTTTTTCAAAACGGGCAAAACATAGTCTGTGATATTTCTGCCTGGTGTTTTTACATCAATCCCACATCTCTTTTAACGTGCTGTGTACATGGAGGCTTTATTTTATACGATAGTAATTTTAAATTGTTTCTTCATGGATGCCCTTTGGATTGAATATATGTTTTTTTTTTATTATTGATCAATGTTTTATGTTGCACCTTAATGCCGAGACAAGTTCCTATGTTTGTGAATTTTGTTCATTGACAATGGCAATAAACCCTTTCTGATTCTGATTCTGATTTATGTGATCAAGTGTTTACCTGCAGGACATGCATGCGTCAGATTAAGTTAACTTTCCACTTCTATGATGTGTAATATTGCACTTCTCCACTGTTGCGGCGAGCTGTGAGTCACCCCCCTGGCACCAGGTGGAACTGATATTTAAATCAGCTGCACATGCCCGGACTAGTTTAAATGTTGGACTCATTGCATGCACTGGGACTTTACGGGCACCACGGCAGCCAAGAACTTTTCAACATTCAGACTGCTGAGCGGAATCGGTGCTCTTTAAAAACAGACTGACCACCTGGACTGATTGCAGCAATACTCCAAATCTTCATTCATGATAAAAGAACGAAAGGACTATAATGCTGCTTTATTGAGTAGAATCCAGTTTATAGTCTTCAATAGTGAACTCATCTCTTTCTCATGTGAGAAACTGTTCACAAAAGCTTGTTACACGTGGCAGTGAAAAAACGTGGTGTGAGTGGATTAATTCACATTTAAGACTGGAAGAAACAATTCACCTTGAGCAGCCTTGGTGTCTTCCCCCAAAAAGTGCATCTCCATTCCAGCAAGATGGCTGAAGGGAAGTCCGTGGAGCAGTTGAAAATTGGAAGGGCGAAAGCAAAAAGACTGTTTACCCGCCTGGCCAACTCCACAACTCTGGCTCATGTTGCCATGCCAGAGGAAGAGCTGTGGGAGAGGCCACAACTAGCAACAAATCTACTTGAAGCGAATGAAGATGTGGAAGTTGCAATGGGTGGTGCAGAACCGGACGATCAAGATGAGCTGCCTCAGACATAGCAAATACTGTAAATCAATGTGAGGAAAAGATGAAGTCCGAGGTCTCATCCAAAGAACTCTTTGGGCAAGATTTGGTGAAGGTGCACTGACAGGGGCGTTGAGGGTATGTATGAGAAAGTCTCCTCTGTTAAACCAGACAGTCTTGAGACTTATGACTTCATGCTAAATCACTTGTTACTGAAGAGGGCAAAGGAGTCACATAACTGTTGGATTTGCTGGGCCCCGCCTGCTGAGCATAAAGATTTTACTTGTCGTCTAATGGAACTACTGTTTCAACTTCCTCAACTGGTATCCAAAAAAGCATTTTTCATTCAAGCAAAGTCCAGTATGCAGCAAACAAGGAAAATGCTGTGGACAATCAGAATCGCTTTGATAAGCTCCTCCTGCTACCTCCAGGGCCTGGAGGCCATCTATGAGCAGCTTGAGCAGTTATGTGACGTGTCAGGTGAACCAGGGCAAAACCAAACATGCTGGGGAGCTGCATAGTCTGCGGTGTACAGAAACACAGAAGAAAACTCTAATTTTGCAACAAATTCAAAACACTCCTCCTTTCTCAAAGACTTGATGCAGTAGAAGATCTTGAAGCATGCAAAGAGTGTCTGATAATTCATTTTAGCAGCCAAGATTGTAAGTCTGGTTACCTGTGCAACGATGAGGACCGCTACCTTCTTTGCCAAAAGAAAAGCCCATCCCAAACGTTCGGATCAAGCTCAGTGGGAGGAAGGCTCACAGAGGCACAAGAAGAATTCTTGTCTAAACGGTCCCCCGAGTTAGCAATCCAATGCACGAGGGCATTCTCTAACTCGGCCAGTAGAACTTCAAGAACTTGCAACTCTGCAGGAGAAAGCAGGTTGCTCTTGGAGAATGATTTCAGAGAGGGCCCAGTTCTTATGATGTTGGTAAATGCTACAGCAAATGCTGGACAATAAGTAGGAACGCTCATTGATTTAGCTTCAGATACCATATTATATAACTCATAAGCAGCAAAGTGCCTGCACCTCAAAAGCGAACCTTATACCTTGTGGTCAATGGAGTTGGTGGGATGAGCACAATGTTGAAGACAAGGTGGTACCACCTCAAGCTAAGAGTTAAAGCACCTGAAGGCACTGTAAAGGCACACCGGCTAGTGTGCTATGGGCTGGACCATATCACTGATGTCCAGCAAGTCTCAAGCTGAAAACCCTTTTCCCTGATATTCCACTCCATGAGCAAATAAGGCCCAAAGAAATACAGCAGCTCATAAGTCACAAGAGAGGGGATCTGGCACCACAGAAGCTATGTACTGTGGGAAACCTTGTGCTATGTGATGGGCCTCTGGGAAAAAAAATCGGAGGGGACACACCCAGATCTTTTAGGATTAGTATTGCAGCACATTGTTCTACAACACATTTTGCTCAGTCAAAGCAGGCCAATACGATAAGACACAGAATACTAACTTGTTCTTCTCCTTGCCGGATATCAGAAGTGTCTTCCATCCAAGTCACCTGTGATGCAGAGTGTGGAGTTTGCAGCTGGAAATGTGGCCAGCCAGGGGCCAAGCCAATTGTATCTAGTCATGAGAAGGTGGAGACAGTAAAGGGTGCAAAAGGGCCCGGTACCGATGACCATGGTGACGCTCCACCAAGGAGCTTGGGAAAACCTGTAGTGCACAGGGACCAACTCACTGTCAACATCTAAACCTCCGCACAGCAGCCCAGGTCAGCAAGGACTATGCAACGTCCGGCAAGGAGCTGACTCGAAAGAAGGGCACAATAATAGTGGCTTGCATGGTTCAAAGTGGGAAGGGGGAATCTGTCAGAATGGGGAAGAAAGTTCAGACAAAATCCCTCAAAACTCCAAATACCAAAAGGCGATGGGCTCACTCAAACTGGTGCCACAGAAAAGATGGTGACCTAAATCTTTCCCAGTCGACGCAGAGACCCTGTGTCAAAGCATGCGGCATGCTCTAACTCTAAAAAATGACCTGGGACAGATCCATAGAACAATCCATCCTGTATCCTGTTCAGAGCCCGCGGCTAGGCATTTCCTCAAGTGTGATGGAGATCAGCAACTCAACTGTAAATGGTGTAGCCTTCTGGAGAGTCCTCAGAAGCTCAAGTGGAAGGTGTTGAGGCGAGCTGTGAGTCACCCCCCTTCCTCGCCTGGCACCAGGTGGAACTGATCTTTAATTCAGCTGCGCACACCCGGACTAGTTTAAATGACGGACGCATTTGCATGCACCGGGAGCTTACGGTCACCACAGCAGCCAAGAAAACAAAAACAAGCTGGTCTACAACACTAAGGAAAAAACATTTCAACATTCAAAAACAGACTGAAGCGACCGCCGGTTTTTTACCTGACTGACCACCTGGCTGGCCAACTGATTGCAACTCCAAATCTTCATTTATAATAAAAGAACAAAAGGAATATAATGCTGCTTTATTGAGTGGAATCCAGTTTTTAGTATTCAGTAGTGAGCCCATCTCTTTGTCGTGTAGGAAACCATTCAGAAAAGCTTGTTACACGTGTCAAACACCCAGGGAAGACAATAAAGGCAAGGTTTGTTAACAAGGATGTTTACGAGTGTAACCCCAGGTCAACTTGGTAAAAGTGGACAGAATGTTATCTCTTTTTGATCAAAGAGCTCAGAACAACAACCTTTTACTACGTGAGTGAGTCAATAGGCATTTGACATGGCATTTAATAGCAACAAGTGACTTTGAGTTTATCTCACCAAGAAATATCCAATTCCAGCTTTATCATGAAGCTTGTGGGCTACAGCCAATCCCACAGGGAAAGTTTCTTAAAAGTACTTGCTGATTTACCATACGCGTCGTCATGTCTTGTATGTACGTGTATGTCTGTATTTTCCTTCAACTCAATAAAGTGATGTAAAATTAAGTAGTCGTAGCACAACTGAACTCAAATAACTTGTATTATAAAATAAGCAATATACTGAGTGTTCACAGAAAACTAAATCTACCTTTTCAATAAGCTCAATGGCAGTACTGGGCTATTGTCTTACAGTTCAAAGAAAAAACATTTTGGAATAAAGCTAAAATTTGAGTTGTGCTACAGTGGTACATGGACTTGATAATGAAGCATAGTTGCATTATTATGTGTGAAATACTTTGTACAGAATAAAAACTGCATGCAACACTTTATGCAAAGAAAAGGAATAAGACCAACACTTTATTGTACGTGCAGATCCAAGGCTGTAACGTGTAGGTAAACAGTTGATCACGTGATATATTTTGGCTGGATCAGCTCAAGACACACCACTCTCGTCTCAATCCCCACACGGTGCCACATTAATCCTGGAATTTGAGTCTCCACGTCCTCAACACGTTAATCCAGATGAGGGATTGACAGAAATACACCAAGCAGCAATATCACAGACGACGTTTAGCCCGTTTTGATAAAGTGCGGCAAGACACGCCCCCAAACAACAACCCCAATTAAACTAGCCCGAGACAACCCGAAACACCGGTGTGGCTGTCCTCGCATAGACATGCGACTGTGGTTTCGTGATTTTGTGACGTGCAGTCTGTTTAGGCCCTCAAAGTACAGTGACATTTTCCATAAGCGTCCCCATACATTAGTAAAATATGTATTGATGAATGAAAAGCAAAGGCTGTGTTTGACAACAGATGACGCTCAACGTGACACTTGTTAGCTAGCTTCAATAGTTTCTGTTAGCAAAACTTCATGGCTCTAATATATTGCTCAATATAGGCAGCAGCTTTCACTGAGTTATTCAGAGTTGCTCAGTGTAATACCTGTAAAAAGTAACGACCACACGTACCTTTAGCTGGTAAACGGAGACACTTTGTTGTTGTGAGTCAGTAGCAGCAGCCGCTGTCAGTGTCACACAAGCATGGGGTCACGGCAGGGAGTAGCTTGGCTGTGGAAGTAGGTGAAAGTTGAACGCAGCACAGCAGCGACGGAGCGCAGTGGTGAGTGGAGCGGAAGATGGGCAAAATCACAGTTTATGCTTAAAACAGTAGTACGAGGTACAGATTCAATGTTACCTTAATAAGAATAAATGTAAGCACAAATTGTGAACTTACCTATCTTTTAACTTGCTCGTTTAAGGATCCTTTTACTTAGAGAAACAGGTTAGTCCTTACAAATAAGGGAGTTAATACTACCAGATCATTAAACATGACGTGCTCAGTGAATGTCTCAGGCAATGGGGAACAGAGGATGAGGTGTGGATGTACCACCAGGATATAATTGATGTGGCTGCTATCAAGAAATCCTACCAATGGCCGGACTGAAGGAGTACAAAGAAGAACTCATCATGGCTGCACAGGAACAGGCCCTCAGCACCAGAGCAAGAGAGGCCCAGATCTACCACACCCAAGATGTAGTCTGTGCATAGAGGACCCTGAGACAATTTAGCACATAACTGCAGGGTGTAAGATGCTGGCAGGGAAATCATACATAGAGCGCCATAACCAAGTGGAAGCTGGCATAATGTACAGGTACATCTGTGTGGAGTATGGACTGGAAGTGGGAAACACCCCTAAAGGTGGAAGAGAAAGACCGAGCCAAGATCTTGTGGGACTTCCAGATAAAGACTGACAAAATGTAATGGCAAACCAACCAGACATTGTCGTGGTGGATAAACAGCAATGGTTGATGTAGCAATAGCAAGTGATGGCAACATTAGGAAAAAGGAACATGAGAAACTGGAGAAATACCAAGGGCTCAGAGAGGAGCTGGAGAAAGCGTGTAATGTGAAGGTGAAAGTGTTGCCCGTGGTCAACTGAGCACTCGGGGCAGTGACTCCCAAACTGCAGGAGTGACTACTGCAGATCCTTGGAAAAACATCAGACATCTCAGTCCCAAAAAATGCAGTATTGGAAATGGCAAAGATACTGCGCAGAACCCTCAAGCTCCCTGGCCTCTGGTAGAGGACCCAAGCTTAGAAAAAAAGGGACGAGACCACCCATGGAGAGTGAGAACATATGCAAACAAACACAGAGAAAGAGAAACATGACCAGAGAGAGAGCAAACACAAAGTAAAAGCAGCAGACATCCAACAAATAAATAAAAAAATAAAATCATGGCCTAGAGAGCCCTAGAAAAAAGTTCCATTTTGTCAAATGTCTGTCAAATTTGTCAATTTTCAAATTATAATGGCGATTATAATGGTTATCCAGTTCTTGATCGTTGGTGCATTTTCTCATAATTTTTTTTGCTCCAGTGATAGCTGCTGGTTGTGTCCATGACAGGAGTCTTGAGGCCGAAATACATAGTTCTGAAATCCATTGGAATGGCAATGTCATAAATTGTCCGTAAGGCATTGTTGATCTCAGTCCAATACTTGTGAACAACAGGACAATCCCAAAATACATGATAGTGATTTGCCTCCTGGCTGCCACATCCTCTTCAACAGTCAGCATTTCCCTGTGAGTTATGGGCACTTTGGCATGGGGTCATGAAGAAACAAGACACACTTTTCCAACATAATTCCCTCCAAATATGTGATCCCGTGGTTCTCCAGTGAGATGTACAGTACATATACTCTCCCACTCTTCATCAATCAGAACCAAGTGGCCGTCTCTTTCCCATTTACCCTTAATGTAATCAGTAGAGTGGCTGCACAGATTGTTAATACATTTGTATAATTGAGATATTAATCCCCTTGAAAGCTCCAATTTATAAGATTTAATGAATGTTTCTGTCAAAAGGCTATGATGGTTCAAGACAAAGGATTCTTTCAACTCCTCAAAGCTCTTCAGATGATTCTCCTTTTACAATCTGGTAAAAAACTTTTTATATCTTTTGTTGTCCAGACCTTAAATCTTGAGTCTGTGCTGTAAGGTGTGAAGCCAACCAATTTAAGATTTTTGTTCAGTTTTTATGTTTTGTTTAGTTCCTCCCATGTTGTAAACAGGATTCTCAGGGATTCTTAACTTCCTCCAAATGACTAAACTGTTTGTCATCTGCCAGTAAGGCCTGTACAGGAACCCCCCGGTACAACAATTATCTCAATATTTATTTATTTATGACACAAGCTGCACCTAGAGTCAAGGACTGGACTTATTATTCATATTATTATTATTATTATTATTATTATAATGAATGGACATACAGAAAATTATATATAATTATAATTTAATTTTTTTACTGGTATGTTCTTTTTATTTTGCATTTTAAAAAGAAATTACTATTTTTTCCTGTTGAAAAAGAACGTTTTATATTATCATTGTAGTATCAAAATCAGTGTTAAGTATTAAGCCTATTCCTCAGTATTGCAATCGAGTTTGAAATTTTAGTATTGTGACAACACTAATTCGCTGTATTGCATTTGATGTCACCCATTGACTTTGATAGGGAAGGGAAAATAAGCTGTTTACAAAGGGCCGATTCCTATCATCACTACAACCTCTCAATTATGCATGCCTTGTAAATGCCATGCAGCGGTGTCTCTCTTCAAAGCCTTCATAATGAAGGAGCACCAGCTGAGTCTGTAATTCACACTGGAGTTTAAAAGCTTGTATGACAAACGCAGAGGGAAACTTTGTAATTCTTTAGCAATTTCAACATGTGTATACCATGTTAACTCTATATCACCTTTAAGATGTATCATCTTTGAAGTGCCAAAAAAAAAAGATATAAACAAAGGACTAAATCTAAACTCTAAATTTGAGGTCTAATCAATGGCTGTTCCAAGATGAAACCAGGTTTAAAAATCTCAGTCTGTGTCAAATAAAAGATTTTCCTTTTAGTTACACTGGGACAGTTTGCAGGAACCTTCAGATCTACAGTAATGGTCCGGAGAATATATACTGTAGCTGGATGAGCAGGCAGTGCATGTTCTAAAGATTGATGGCAAAAACAAGAGAGAACATGTTACCTCCACTCAGAAAAGCTTGAAAAGTTGTTTGGACTTTGGGAATCGTCATCACCACAACTGGGTGTAGGGCTTTTAACTTTGAAATCACTAGATCTGTTTACTGGTTGTCACAATTAGGGAGGTAATAATATGGAAATTTTGTGTTATGCTAAAGCAGGGGTGTCCAAACTTTTGTCAAGGGGGCCGCATTTTGAAACTTATACCACAGACAACCCGACAATGAAGAGAATCATTCCAAATGTTGCATTTGACTTTGTTTGATGAGCCTCCACACCTTTAATAAGACTTGGAACATTAATAATAGGTTGGTATAACATCAAAATGTTGGAATTTTTCCAAATTTCACAGTAAAAAGTACTACTTTTTGTTGTTTGGGTCAAGCCTGAGGGCCAACAAAAAATGATCTGAGGGCCGCATTTGGCCCCCGGGCCACAGTTTGGACACCCCTGTGCTAAAGCCTCTTTCAAGGCAAAAATTTCAGATAAAGTTTGTTTTTAATTATTATAGCAAATCCTGCTTCACTCTTCAAGCCAGTAAATATCTGGTCTCTGCAAACGTTTTACCTCAGTTGGATTAGGCTGATGTTCTTTATGTTAATGCAACAATTACTGTAAATGTTTTCAATCCCTAAATACTGTTTATCATTGTGCATTAAGATTTGTAACAGGTTGTGGTTGGTCACCAGCTCACAACATGGGAGATTCACCCATCAGTATTACGTGTATGATGCTATTTGTGGTTGTGCACCGACCTATCTATGCGCCCCTGTGCAGAGCTGAAGGTCACTAAGCCCTGTCCTAATGCAACATTTTTGGCTTGTCCGTCTCTTGAGTACAAACTGATAGGGGGTAGTGAGCCCTCTGTTTTACTGCAGCTGCTACAGCTTGGAACTCTCACCAATCTGAACTGAGGGGTTTTCACACTTTTGTGTTCTTTTTTGGGGGGCATAACATCAAAATGTTGGAATTTTTCCAAATTTCACAGTAAAAAGTACTACTTTTTGTTGTTTGGGTCAAGCCTGAGGGCATTTCCCCTCTGCTCTTCTCCCTGTACACAAACTGCTGCACCTCCAGCCACGACTCCGTAAAACTCATCAAGTTTGCGGACGATACCACCCTCATCGGGCTCATCTCGGACGGGGATGAGTTGAGTCTGTCTACAGGAGGGAGGTGGACCGGCTGTGGTGTCCTGGTGCAGCGGTAACAATCTGGAGTTCAACGCCCAGAAGACAGTGGAGATGATCGTGGACTTCAGGAAAGCCACAGCCCCCCAGCCCCCCAGTCCCCCCTCATCATGACAGACTCCCCCATCACCACCGTGGACTCCTTCCGCTTCTTGGGCACCACCATCACCCAGGACCTCAAGTGGGAGCCCTCCATCAGCTCCCTCATCAAGAAGGCCCCAGCAAGAGATGTACTTTCTGCGGCAGCTGAGGAAAGCCAAGCTGCCAGTGCAGATGATGGTGCAGTTCTACACGGCCATCATTGAGTCCATCCTCACCTCCTCCATCACCGTGTGGTACGCTGGAGCCACAGCCAGGGACAAACAGAGACTACAGCGCATTGTGCGTTCTGCTGAGAAGGTGATCGGCTGCAGACTTCCATCATTCTGCAGGACCTGTACGTCTCCAGGGCTCTGGGACGAGCAGGTCGGATCACAGCTGACCCTTCTCACCCTGGACATGGTCTGTTTGAACCACTCCCCTCAGGCAGGAGGCTACGGTCCATCCGGACCAGAACCTCCCGCCACAAAAATAGTTTCTTTCCCTCTGCCGTTGGACTCATGAACACTTCAAAACACCTGTCACTTTAACTGCAATATTCAACCACTCACTACACTGTCACTTTCTGCACTCAAAATTGTAAATCTAACTGTAACTCTTGTGTACATAGAAATGCCTATTTTTATTTTTATTGTATAGTAATTTTAAATTGCTTCTCTAATGAAAGCCCTTTTTTGATTGAATATATGTTGTTTTATTATTGTCTCAGTGTTTTATGTTGCACCTTAAGGCTGAGACAAGTTCCTACGTTTTTGAATTTTGTTCATTGACAATGGCAATAAACTCTTTCTGATTCTGATTCTGATTTTGCTCATGGTCTTGTTCTGTGTTTTTATGGTTTTTTTTTTATACAAATATTTATGAAAGAAAAAAGAGCCAATTGTCTGTCCTTTTAAATAAGATTGTGTATTTTTCTCATCAACGTCAAATATTGTTTTTTCCCGATAAAATAAAGGTTTAATAAATACATTTTAAAAATGTATAATGATTATTCACATATAACAAAACAAAAGAATCTTTCTTTCCCCCCCCTTTTTTTCTTCTACATTTTCAAATATAACATACAGAACACCAAAACATGACCAGAGAGCAGTAGACGAAAAAAGTAGTAAATCAATAAAAGAACCTTAATAGCACAGGACATATATTAGAAATGAAATCATGACACATTAAACTAACAAAAGTGGTCTTACCTGGTCCTGAGGCTGTTGAATTTGTCAAGGTCCAAATTGAGTCCAAATGGGATTTTCTTCTCATTTTCTGTATGTCCGTTAGACTGTCTGTCCAGTCATTGATTTTAGGCGCTGTTGGTATATATCCATTTCTTTGTGATGGCCTTTTTCCTGGCCGCCAAAAGTATGCTCCAAATATAACCACCGATTTGTGTACATGGCAGGAGTTTTAAGGCCCAAATACATAGTTCTAAAATCTAATGGGATGGCAGTTTCAAATACAGTCTTTATTGACTTTATTGATTTCCAATATCTTTGAGCAACAGAAGAGTCCCAAAACAAGTGATAGTGGTTTGCCTCCTGGCAGCCACAATTTCTCCAACAGTCTGCATTTCCTGTGACTAATAGGCACTTTGACATGGTGCTTTGAAAAAACGTAACACATTTTTCCAGCAAAACTCCCTCCAGAAATTTGATTTTGTGGGTCCTCCACTGGGATGTACACCACATTTTCCCATTCGTCATCTGTCAAAAACAAGAATACCTTCTCTTTCCCATTTGTTTTTATATATATTCAATAGAGTAGTTGTCCAGATTAGTAATGCATTCATATAATTTAAATGTATAAGCCTTCATGAGAAAAAAAAAAAAAAAAAACTCCATCAGAGGGTTATAATGGTCATTACTGTGTTTAATTTCTTGATTAGACTTAGATTGGAGACTTCCATCTCTGCAGGACCTGTACGTCTCCAGCACTCTGGGACGAGCAGGTCGGATCACAGCTGACCCTTCTCACCCTGGACATGGACTATTTGAACCACACCACCCAGGCAGTTGGCTACGGTCCAATCGGAGCGGAACAGTAAATTTTACTGTAAAAACTTTGTACATAGTAAGCCTATTTTTATTTTATCTTTTAGTAGATTTAAATAGTTTCTTTCAATTTCATATATGTTGTTTTATCATTGTACATTGTTTTATATTGCACCAAATCACCAAAGCAAGTTCCTATGTTTGTGAATTCTGTTCATTGGCAATGGCCATAAACCTTTCCGATTCTGATTCTAAAAAACCTCCCGCCACAAGAACAGTTTCTTTCCCTCTGCCGTTGGACTCATGAACATTTCTAAACATCTGCCACTTTAACTACAATTTAATTAATCATTCACTGCCCTATTCACTTGCACTACACCCTATGCACTACATCTGTAAATTTAACTGTAAATGTTGTGTATATAGCCTATTTTTATTTTATCCTCTTGAAAATTGAAATTGTTTTCTTTAATGCATGCACTTTTTGATTTCATAGACTCTATGTTGTTTTTATTATTGTTCATTGGTGTATGTTGCACCTTAATGCCAAAAAAAGTTCCTATGTTTGTGAATTTTGTTCATTGACAATGGCAATAAACCTTTTCTGATTATGATTATAATAACTCCTTAGTTGTAAGTACTTACAACTCCTGTTTCTCCAAGTCAAAGGATTCTTTCAACATATCAAAACTTTTCATGTGATCTTTTACAATTTGGTTAAAAACCTTTATACCTTTTGTAATGCAGGTTTTAAATCTCAGGTCAGTTCTATTTGGTACAAAACCTTGGTCATAAGATAACCAGTTTAAGATTTTACTATATTTGTTTAGTTTGTATGTTTTGATCAGCTCCTTCTATGTTGCCAGCACAGATTTTACCCAGGGATTGTCAACTACCTTAAAATTACTTAACCGTTTGTCATCTGCCAGTAAGGTCTGTACAGGAACCCCCGGAACAACATTAATCTCAATATTTTCCCATTGAGCTTCATATTCTGGATCATTCCAGAACAGCAATGCTCTGATTTGAGCTGAAATAAAGTAATTTTTCAGACAAGGCTCCAGCTTCTTTTGGTAATTGTAAAGTTTTAAATCGGATTCGAGGTTTCTTGCCTTGCCATACAAATCTTGAGATTGTTTTATTCCACTCATCAAACTGCTGGTTGTGGATGGAAATCGGGAGAGTCTGGAATAGATAGAGAAATCTAGGCAAAACATACATTTTTATAGTTTCAATCCTTTGTATGGGATAAGAGTTAATTTTTCAATATTTTTCTTTGTAGTGGAGAAAAGAGGAAAAGAGGTTTTCTCTAAGATTGTTGATGGATCTTTATGGAGGACCACACCTAAATATTTAAGAGAGTCAGTTTGCCATTTAAATGGGTAAGTCTTTCTAAAGGACAGAGGGGGTCGCCAGGAAGTGAGTCTGTCAAGTGACCTTTAATTTTGATTATTGATGTTGTACAATTGCAGGAAGGTTTCAGTACCTTCTCCCTCCTCTCCTTCTGGGAGCCCCACAAGTCTGATGGTGAGTCTACAGGACCTGGACTCCAAATCGAGGATCTTACTTTTCATATTCTTTCTCTCTGTCTGGGCCCGCATCGCCTCCATCTTGGCCCTGAGTGTCTGCAGCTCATCTGTATTGTCTGAAATACGCTGTTCAGCTTCTTTGATGTTTCCTCCCCCCTCTTTCAGCGCCCTTATGTCGCTTTCAAACTGGTCGAGTCGGGTCAATGCAATTGCTGCCCTCATTTCCGTTTTGAGTGACACCATTCCAAGAAACAAACTCTTGGATCAACTTCTGTTTTGACCACCCACCGGTGATTTTCTCTGCGGGACCTGGACTCGAAATCCCGAAAATATATTCTTGTTCTCCGTCTGCAGTGTCACTACCTCGGTCTTAATCCATAATGTCTGAAAGATGCTGCTTCGCTTCTGTGACGCGTGCTCCGCCTCCACCTCTCGTCTTCAGCTCCACTGTGTCGCCTTCCATTCTGTCAAGCCCGGCATTGTTGTTGCTCACCTCAGCTCTCAATGATGCCACAATAACATACAGATCTTAAGGAACTACAATAAACCCTGTTGCATTATGGGAGGTGCAACACAGGACTTTTAATAGTGATTTTTAAAACAAATTTAGGCCGTAGCAGTGCGAGTGCCTGTCTCTTGCCTGGAGCCTATTAAAAATTCAAACTTAATTTTGATTTCAAGAAGGCTTTAAGATCAATATTGATTTTGGTCCCATACTATGACAATGACACAAAAAATACTATTTGTTTTTAGACAATAGAATGTTATTTTTAACACAAATGAATAGTACTTTATTCTACATATTTCCATGTGAATTCATATTAGTTCTGAATCAGATTCAGACCTCTGTAAAACAAAAACCAAAAACTGCAACAATTTTGTCTTATTTATGTTTTTTTTTAGTATTGATACTTCTTCAAATGGGTATCTAGTTTATTTATACATGTTTAGTATGAAAAAATATGGAGGGGAAAAACCCACAAGAAATGGAACACGACCAGAGAGAGTATGATATGAAAAATAAAGTTAAAAAGACATCAAAAGAAAATTCAAGAACAAATTATCCAAAAGTAAAAGTCCAATTTGGTCCAAAGTTTTTCAAACTTAAACAGATTTTTATTTAAGATGGCACAAATAAAATAACACGGTTAACTGCTCAGTATATACTATGTAGAGCTGCCCGCAGTCTTGATTCGATATCCACAAATATAAACATGAATACAATAGTTTTCTGTAGATATTGATGCTCACAGTATTTACTTATTAGGCCATAAAATACACTGTACATCATTGATACGTAATAATTATTAAGATGTAACAAATATTAAGCATATACATCAAAACCTTTAGTGGAAGATGGACTGTGCAAAGTCTGCCTGCTCTGAATACAACTCAAATTTGCAATAAGCTGTTTGTATTCACACATTTACACAAAGAATACTCTTACATCAAGATTCAATTCACAATGTTGATTTTAACGATGGCCAGGAGCATTGTCATTTCAAAGAACAAAGCGAAAATATCAAAACTAATGCTGAAGTGGAGTTGAGCCTCAAGAAACAAACCGAATGTTTAAAGTTTCTAGAGCAGTACCTCATCCCTACTTTTGTCAATTATCCAAACATTAAACATCTGTCCTCATCCACCTCAATAAAGCAAGTTTAGGACATTCCTCAAGTTACAGGTCTGTAAAAATATCCACGCATAAAGGTGCTTAGGTATTTTTTTTTAAGGATTTTTTCCCCCCGTAGGTTTTATTAGACAGGACAGCTGAGCGTGAAATGCCGGGATTCAAACTTACAACACTGCGGCCAGCTGCAGATGGAGCCCGGCAAGTGTGCCGCCACCTCAACCACTCGGTCACCGGGCAGCATGGTGCTTAAGTATTTTAGACCAGACAACGCCAGCAGACAATGCCAGGATTCATATGCTGACAATACTTGAGTTTGGAAGTTGAAATAAACTTTGAATTTCACAAGTTGATCGCTTAAATTCTGAAAAGGTTTGTTACCAATAAACATGTGTTCAAGGAATGAAATATTGATAGCATTCGAAAACACAAATTGCAATGACAAATAATTAAGTAGCCTTTTTTCGAAAATTTGCATTGGGAAATGAATATTGATTTGGAAACGATATTGCAATGTTGAATCACAATTTAAATTAATACAAAATTATACAGCCCTAATGAGTGCCCTCAGCAGAGTGAAGAGCGATGTCAAAGTGCCTCACAATGAGTAAACTGTATTGAAATCATATTCAAGGTATATAATATTGATGCTATTTGACAATGTAAAAATTTCTCTCAAGTAAAAGCGTCTAATGTTGCCAACTTGTGTGTAATCAATATTACTCACTCTTTTTCTCTCTTATGTCTTCTTTAGCATCATTTACTTTAACACGTAATATATGCTTTTTCAATAATGTTAGCTACTCTTAAACACTGAGTAAATATGATTGAAAAGTATTTGTCAGAGATTTTGACAACTACAAATGTGGCACAGTGGTATAGTGAATCAAGAATGTGTATAACGCACCCTTATATAAACCTTAAGGACCACAATCTGGCTGGTGGCAAACTTGTGAGTAGAAGGACATGTTGGATTATACTTATTCATAATAGTGGAATAAAGACTGTTGATACATATCCCAAAATGTAGCTGTCTAATGTGACAATTTTTATGTAAGTGTGAATATACGTGTTATGCTGGGGTAGTCTGTCAGGAGCAGTAGGCAATAGCATGAAGCACATGAGGAACCTTCAGATTTACAGCAAGGTTTATGGTCAGGAGAACATAGAAAACATAAGCCGATGTTTCAAACTAATGGGAGAAATGGAACAACAGCTTTTTCAAGTCCCAAAAGGTATTATAGGACATATATTATTCCGTTTCCTCATCAAAAACATAGCTGGAATTGTATTTAGCTTCATCCACGCTTGTTTCAGCCTTACAAAAACACCCAGTTTCCAATTTCCTAGATTTGTATCGTCAAAAGTAAAGAGATCTGCAGGTCTCCTGTGCTGTTTAAAGTCCATACATGACCACCAGACTCATTCGGCGCATATCTGCTGTCAAATTGCATTCATTACAACTGCATGCTTACAAGTCGGGGAAAGCTAGGTTTTGCTTCCCCCATAGAAATTAATTCTGCTGCCAGTGCTAACCAAATCCATATGGCCTATAGAAAGTAATGGGTTATTAGCCTTTAAACATGTTCTTGAATACCTTTAGTTTAGCATATGCTGTTTACCCCGAGACTAACTGAGTTTTGTGCCATCTACTGCCTGCAGAGGGAATTACACAGTTTGTTTAAGCTGGCCTATCACTTCCGGGTCTAAGCGAGTACTGATTAGACAGGAGAAATTCCCCAAATAAATCTGTAGATGATTTATGGATAAAAAACAGCAGAGAAGATTCTCTGAGCCACGTCACAGAAAAAAATCAAGTCATTGGGGAGATTCAAAACGAGTGTGAGGGGAGGATTCATCAGGATTCATCAATCTATAATGAATTAAGCTAAATGCTTCTCCAAGTATGTTTTTGATGAGGGAACAATGTAAAAACATGGTTAAAAGCACACACAAAAAAAAGCAAAAAAAGGTCAAATTTGCATAATAATAATAATAATAATTATTATTATTATAATAATAATAATAATAATAATAGTGTCCTTTAAGTTCTAGGACATGAAAAGCCGAAATGATAAACCGCATCTTTTAAGGCCAGAAACAACGAGTGTCCTTTAATGTGGTAATTTTTGATTTATAAAAAAGGTGGAATACTGTGTGAGTGTGAATATAATAAATGTGCATAAATTCCCTGAACGTTTCCTCCTTTCACTTTAAAACCCAAAACACCATGGTAACAGCAACACCAGGTCTTCTTTACGACAATATGCTTCAGAACTTGATGTAGTCGTTCTTGAGGCGGCTGAGCCTGGTGCCGTGGCTGCGGATGATGAGGGAGAGCAGCTCGTGTTTATCCCGGAGCCCCAGGGAAATGTCCAGCGTCTCCTTCAGAACGTCCCGCGTGTGCACCACCATCTGCAGGAAGTCCTCGCTCAGGCGCTGCTCCTCCTTCAGCTCGCCCTCCTGGCTCTGCTTGAACTTCACCTCCAGCTCCATCAGAGATTTCTCAGAGCTGCTGAATGCCTCTGAGATCTGAGTGGTCTCTCTGCGCAGATACTTGCCTGTAGGGTGAGAATATTTCATAAGGTTGAAAAGGTATTCATAAGCAATTTCCAAACTTATGTCTCAACAGGGACTAAACAGGTCTACGGTTCTAAAATTGCTTTAAACTAGGACAAAACCAGAATCATGGCTCAAGGTCTGAAGTTGTGTCCCCAACTGGTCTAAGTTTGTTCTATTAATAAAAATAAATAAATGTTAGGGCTGCTAGATTATGTCAAAAAAATTTAAAACCTTATTATTTGGCTCAAAATTAAAATCAGTTATTTCCAAAGATTACTTGTATGCTGTCAAAGTTAACCCCTAGAGAAAGTTTACACCTAATATATGTCATGAGTTGTTGTCATGTTTTGTGACACTTTATAGATTAGAAAAGTGACTTTGCTTAAAGTTTTAAACGGCAGAACAAGCATACGTTTTCAGATAAGAAATTAATTGCATTTTTAGCACAACATGTAGGTAACTGAACTGAGTAATAATTCCAATCACAATTTAAAATTTGATTAATTGCATATTCCAGGACTAGAAACTAAATTAGGCCCAACCTGGACTAAAATGGGGCTTGCAAGAGGTAGGATTAAACTATGAATAACTGATCTAATGCTAGAATACACACTATAATACTAATAGTAGTATTAGTACTAGTACTAGTACTAGTTGTAAATTTGGAGAAATATTTGCATAAATATAATGGGCAGAGTGTTTGTCACAAATTCATACTAATATGGTGGACAATTATGGAGAATAAGTGTAATTTATTAGCTCTGCTGATCAAAAAACAGATTACATTATAGTTACTTCTATATGTTTGTTTATAGACTATATTCCAAATATAAAGTGAATATGTATGCTACTTTTTAGACTATGGGGAAAAAGGTACTCTATTGGAGTCACATAATTTCCTGTATTATGAAACACTTCGAACATTCCTTCTACAGCTGTTACTCTTCCAAAATGGCTTACAAGATTTTCATCTATTTATTTATTTTTTTCTAATATGTGTACTGTGTAGAGCAGTAAGCTTTTGCTTATTTATTTGATTAATCAGTTAATGGTGTTTCAGCCGAGCTACTTTTAGGGATGCAGCAAGTTAAATCGATTAATCGCAACTAATCGTTTATTAAAATAATCGTCAACTAATTCAGTAATCTAATAATTGCGTACTGGTGTATATATATATATATATATATATATATATATATATATATATATATATATATATATATATATATATATATATATATATATATATATATATATATGCGCACTGGTATCTATATAGGCTTAAAAACAAGCCATGTGCTAATAGAAGAGGTTTTTATACTAGACAGCAGTTATTAGGCTACATAAAATTAACACTGTACAGTTTGTGTATTTTGATGACAACACTCTTTCAACCATATACTCCACTAGGATGTCCTCACCATGTGAATTCAGTAAATAGCTTCATCTTGATCTAATTCAGTAAAAAAAATCTCTTATTCACAGGCTTTTCCTGTCCTAAACAACCAATTGATTAATGTAAAGAACATCAAAATAATAGTTAGTTGCAGCACTAGCTACGTTAATTTTGGGATTAAGGCTGCAAGATTAATCGCAATCCAATTGCAATTTGAATAGTCGCAATTAGTAAATCGCAAAGACTGCAATTTGTTAAGTGCTATAATTTTCCCTCACTAACAAATTTCCTTCTTATTCTGCATTAAATACTGCTAACCCAGTGGTTCAGATCTGTACAAATATGTTCTGAAATATGTGGAATAATTTTATTAGTTTCTATTTTTGTCTTTTTGTCAATTCTCTTGGACACACTTTCAATAGAATCCATTTATTGAAATATAAATCTCAAACACTTTTTTTTCCTCCTAAATCATGTGGCCCTAATTGGGATTTGTGCAAGAATAGAAATGCATGGTGAGAGGTATCAGGAGTTCTTGGCATGTGTTACAAGTCAGATGTACGTTTAAAAATATTTTGACTAGTCGCCTAGGCGAAATAACTGTTATTGATAATGTACACTGATTTTTTAATACAAAAATTGTATCCAGTTCTTTTGTATCTGCATGTGTTCGAGAATCAAATCAAAAACACAATTAGCCTACAATTACGTTTTACAGTCAAATAGTCACAATGAGTCGATTAATTGTTGCAGCTCTTGTCACAGAGCCAATGGTCAGAACATAATGATAATGGGTAGTTTTGAGAGCTTGCATCCCTTTTAGTTGACTAACAGTGGTTTGTGTTCATTTTTAATATTTTATTTTGAGGATATCGAACTTGATAAATTTCTTTGGTAGGTAGGCCAACAAATAATCATATTTATTTACCACTGCATTTGAAGTGTTTCAAACCTTGTCTAAGACGATTGTATACATTTTAAGTTTACTTCAGCCTCTGTGTATCGTAAAACTTTCCCCATTATTAACCTCTACTTGCCATAACTGTCCTCCCCATCCAGGTCAAAGGAGATGCTCTTCCCTATTCCCTCAATAACCCGGGCCGAGTCCTCGATCTGCCGCTTTAAGATGGTGAAGTCGTCCCGTATCACCGAGTCCTGGTCCTCGTCTAGCCCGCATTTGCGTTCGTCCATCATTTTGAAAAGCATTTGACATTTCTCCGGGTCGTCGTTCTCCTCGTAGTTGCCGTCGGGAACAAAGTAGTGATGGAAAGTGCCGTTGGACATCTCCGGGTGTAGCGGTCCGCTGTAGAAAGCACCACACACGGGCAGTGACAACATTCCCATACAGAAAAGCAAGTGGGAAAACGCCATGGTGTCCTCCTCAAGCACAAAAACAGACTTGTGCTGCTTTAAAACAGCCGCCTAACTTCCTTTTAACACCAAAACGCACTATTTTATTCCAGTTTGGCGGAGTAACATTTCATAATCTTTGCAAGAGCAGGCGGCGAAACGCACAGAAGAAACAACAAAAGAGCAAACTTTTTCACGACGAGGCTCTCCGACAATAACAGCGAGGAAAATCTATGAAAATGTCTTTTGTTTTAACTCCTGTATGTTCCTTTTAGCCGCGTCAACGAAGCCTCGCACCGAATCAGCCCCGGTTTGGTGTACTAACAGTCGGCTAGTCCTCTCTCGGTGCCTCTGTCGGAACATCTGGAAGTCTCAAGTGGCACGCTGGAGTTTTGGCTAATAATATCGCTGCTGCGGCTGCCTCCTCTTCTCGGATTACAGCTCTCCGTCACTGAAGGCTCCATTGAGCAGAGGCACAGAGGGAGCAGGCGGTCGAGTTGAGAGCCGGGATGTCGGACTCGGAGCTTCAGAGGCGGGGTGGAGGAAGAGTGGGAGAAAGATTGCTCTCACAGTTTTAGGCTGCTGCACCACAAACCGTCCTCTCTGTGAACACACGCGCCAAATACGGACCATACATTTAAATGCGACACTATTGTTTTTGTTCCCATTTTTCATGAGCTCATCAAAGATATAAAACAATTTCTATATACACTAAGGCCAGTTTACGGAGCTTAGGAGTGCCGTTGGCACTTTTTTAAAATAAGGGCTCTTTCTCGTGCTCTGAAGTTTGTAAGTCGCATTGTAAGTGCATGTGCATCATGTGAGTTGAAGCAGCAGAGCGCCTGATCTGGAGTGTGGTTGATGTGAATCCTTTTATTTAGGCTACATAAGTGAAAATGAATGAAATCTCAAACTGTCATCACTGTAGCCTGTTTATATCCAACTGTTTGTAACCGTTTGTCAAAATGCTAGAAATAAAACATAAGGAGCAAAACATTTTGCGTAATTTTTCCAGTGTAATCAAATGGGTCTCCAAAGCGCTCGGAGTCGGCACATCAGTGACCACTGGTCAAACCGTTTATCTACATGCTGCTCTTTAACAGTTCAGGGCTGCAACCAATTATCATCTGTTTCTGACACTTGCAGGACCTTTATGTGGAGCACGCTGGATGTCTCTTCAGCCCCCTCCAGGTGCCACATCTCCCGTCACCCCAGGCTGACACCAGTCCAGTGCCAACAATAATAATGACTCTATTAAACAAATGTACGCATTCTATAAACCGTAATGTCTCACACTCGCTGCTCTCTCAGCTCAGCATTGACCTATAGCCATCTCAATCATTAAAAAAACAAACATAATGTGAGAAACTCTTCAATAAACTGTGTGCAGAAGAATGTCTGCTATGAAAGGTGTAACCATTCGTTTTATTTTTTATTTGACAGGGACATTGCCCAGAGCAGAGATAGCTAAGCTATTTTCATTTGTAAATGGAAACATTTTACATAGCGCTTTCCCACCTTCAAGGAACCAGTTACACACAAGTGATACGCAGTCATTGGGGCAAGGCGGGTTAAGTATCTTGCCCAAGGACACAACGGCTGTATTCACCTGAGGCAGCTGTGATCGCACCGCCCAACCTACCAGCATGTTAATGTTGGGAGCGGGATTCGAACCGCCAACCTTTTCACAGTACAGGTAATCCATAAAATGGCCCATTGCCCAAGTTTGCTCACATCGTCACAATGTAATATTGTAAGGTCCTCTCTGTAACTCTGTTGAGTGGATAGGCCTATAAAGCTATACTGAAAGTAACAACTTTCCAAATAATGGTTCTCATCTTCCTCCTCGCATAACTGCTACTTGTTGCAGCTCGTGCTTTTGGTTTGATCAAAGCATACATCTACAGATCTTTGAAAAGTAGAATGCCGTACTCCCCAAAAAAATCCTTAAAAAAGTTTAATGCTGATACTAATTATTATTATTATCATCAAAAGTTAGGAAAACAAAACCTGCAATAAAGAAAAACACTCTCTCAAACAACAATTTACAACACACAGCTATTCACATTTATCCACCCTTCTTACTTTTTCCTCTTTTTCCCACGGATTGGCACTTCCATTGTGCGTGAAGTCCATTCACTAAGTGGAGAACAAGGGAAAAGTCTCGCTGCTAAAACATGATATAAAGTAGATTGATTTGTGTAAAATGTTAATTTGTACCAACAAGTCAACAATGCACCTTTTCTCTGGGCGGCTTGAAACCACTTTTTAGCCTGTGTAGAACTGATTTCTCTCAAGGTCGGCAGCCCTATTTTAACTAATACAAGTGTGCAACCGGCCGCAGTGTCGTGAGTTAGAATCTCAACTCTGACATTTACTGCATGTACTCCCTTCTCTCTCATCCCCCATTTCTCTCTCATCGTTCTTGTCTAATAAAGCCTGCAGGCTAAAAAGTCTTTAAAAGAAAAGAAAGAAAACCAGTGTCTCCACAGTGTCTTCACCATCTGACAGATCATCAGTAATAAAATGTCCCATTTTCCCAATTTTGTCTTATATTTACTCAAATCAGTTGGATACTATATCAACAATCTAAATACAAAACCACACTCCTTGACAGCCAAAGACACAAACCGAAACTTTCTCGCTGTTCTGCCATGCTCCCATCCCCCACATTCACTCTCCCTAACGCCCTTTCACATGCAATAATGTCCATCATTCTTTCTTTACACATTTTCAAAGTCTGAGTCCCTGCTTCCTTCCATAACACAAGTCACTGGTCAAACTTTAGTTCTACAGACCAATATGATACTGTCAGTGCCAAAACAAAATCCACACCATACTTAGCAGATATTAAGAAGTTCCTGGAGATCTGCACTGCTTGGACTGCATGTCTTATTATACGGTATGGTATATTTTTATTTGAACGGGGACATTGTACAATGAACATTGATCAAAAGAGGAAAGATGCCTTGTACCAGGTTGTATCAAAAATCCTAGTTTCCACCTGCAACAATGAATTGACTAAGTGTAACTCGTTGACTATAAATGATGATAATCATAATAGTTATCTGGATTATACAGACTCTAAAACACATTCAAAAACACCTTTTTATAACAAAGACAGTGGTAATATTACATCAAAATGTCAAAAAGGAATAAATGACTTCATATTTTTTTTAATCAATATTAGACTTTATTCATAATTATTCTCTAACTAGAAGCCTTTAGTCACATATTTCAACATTTATTTAGTGAAGAATTAAAAAATAAATAAATCTCAATGTGCGATAGAAATAATTCGACTAATCGAAAAAAAATATATATTGCTGAGTATTCAACTATTACAGTAATTGTTAGTTGCAGCTCTAGTCTGCGTACATTTGGTGGTTCACTAAAGTTGACCACCTATTTCGCACGCATTTACAAATTACAAATTTGTGACAAATCATACAGACAAAAAACAGGAGACAGAAATCCTGCCTGACTCTGTTGCCACCACTGAACAGGCCTGTCACACTATAGCCCCAGCTCACCATTACTACCAGGTGAGCATACCAGTCTGCTAAAATTCTCAGTATATGCTGAGGCTCCCTCTGACTCATTTTGAGAGTTTCCATTGATTAACATGATCAAAGGCTTTCGCTGCAACAAAAGAGCCCGTGTGATGTAATTTAATCAAATGTATTTTGCTTTGATTCTAATTCGGTGGCATCTTTTAGTCAAACACGCAGAGTCCTGTCCGTCTGTAATTTGGAGACGTCCTGTGTCCACCTGCTCCGGGCCGCTCTAAACTCTTAACTGCAGTCTGTACTGGGTAGGTCTCCTGTGTCTCAGATGACAGCTCAGTTCACAGAGCTTCAAAGAGCTGCTCTAATGAACACTCAGGGAGGACAATCATCTGTCTCACCCTGCACTTCCCAACAGGCAACAAACATATTCACTTAACTTTACATGTAGGGTATTATAGAATTATAGTAGACAGAAGAGATGTATATCAAATGATGCTAATTACAAAAATAAAGCATAATAGTCTTAGAATATTTGTACTGTTTACATGTTACAAATTAGGCCCATTATTGAGGACATTATAGCTACTTTTAAATTCCTAGTGCAGTTGCTCTCAAACCTTTGGAACCAAATACCACCTAGAACAATAGTATGCCATGAGTACCATCAAATCTACCCAGGTGTATAACAGGACTATTCCGGAGCTAAACATTAATAACATTGTTATATAATAGCCCTACTTCCTTGATCCAGTCGTTCTAAACATGGGGTAAAAATATGGAGACACTTCACTATAAAATAAGCAAACATAAATGTAAGGACACCATTTTTCATAATGAAAATTATAAAATATTTATGTCCCTATAAGGGGAAATACATTTTGAGAAAAGAAACTTTTGAAGTTACAAATTTCATAAATCTATGAATGCAAAATGATTAAATGAAATAAGAAAACACATTTAGGTGCAGATTGGTCATTTTTTAGGTGAAAGTTTATAGAGTTTATAGAGAGCAAAAAGACCAAAAGAATAAATATTTTAGAAGAAAAACAAGTTGTGCTTGTAGCCTCTTGCCTTACATTATTGATGTAACTGCAATAAAATGTAGTGGGAACCTCATAGACCTTAATAAGCCTGATTTCGTGAAAACGATATGAAGTCATTTTTGCTGGCCCTGATCTTAATATTGAAATAAGACCATCATGATTGCACTTGTTAGGTCATACCTCACAAAAAGTATGTATAAAGTATATATTCATTTTATATATATTTATATACATACTATATATCACACTCCTATTATTGAGTAGAAAAAATATTCACACATAAGTTAAGAGTTGAGTGAGAGTGAGTAGAGGGAGAATAAATTCAAATGTTCTTTGTGTCAGCAGAGCCACACATACAGTGGAAAATGAAGTCATGAAAAAGGAGGGTGTGTTTTGGCTGTGGCTTACATGATGTGACTGTGGAGTGAAGAGGAGCTCCACCTCTGAGGCGTTTGTCATGGAAAAGAACAGTAAGGAGAACACAAATCTGCACAAAATCTATTCTCTGCATGTGCTTTAAACAGGTTTAAGTAAGTAAATCATGTGCTTTTTTACATTGAACATTTGAAACTAATGAAACACAAAAGCTCGACTGCGTAAAACATTTAGTATATGATACTGCTAGAAAACATAAGTGTACTCGTATTTTTCAGTTGGGGCAGACCGCCGTCAATCCTAGCGCTTGGTTTGAGATTGCTAAAATACTTAGTTATATTATTATATGTAGACAGAGTGAAGCAGTCTCATTTTGTCACAAAGTGCTGCTTTCACATTGTTGAGGGAAAATAAAAACTGCACCCCAACTTGAACAAAAACATTTGATCCATTATATTGCTCCTAAGGCTGCTCCAGAGAACATATTCGGTTAAGTTACTAATTTGTCAACTATTTTTGTTCATTAATTGATTGAGTCATTAGATTGCAATAGGCATTTGATGATTGTTTTTCTGACTAAATTTGAATTACACAAAGTTAAACTGCCAGGACTTCTTGTGTAAGGTAAGTTTATTATCAAAAACACACATTTTAACGATTTAATTTAATGGCTTTGTGCTTGTAATAAAACCTTTTTTCACTCAGCTTTAATAATACATTCATTTACCAGTTAACAATTATCAAATAATCACAATTTATCTGATTAGTTGTTGTTGTTGTTGTTGTTGTTGTTGTTGAACTAAAATGTACTCCTTTTTACCCCAGAAAACTATGTGCATGTTTCAAACAAAACGTCTCAATCTACCGCGACTTGACATTTTTGTGTTTATTTGCTGTCTTTAAATTTTAATCTCTAGCATTCAAGGATTTTCCCAAACTTGCAAACACTTGAAGCATTTACAAGGATTCTAAACACCTGTACGAAACTACAAACCATTTGCTCTAAACTCTGCCACCGCATTATAAACTGGCTCCCTTTCATTTGAAGCCTTGTAAAAAGTGCCGTAGTGTCAGGCTCCTAGTGCTGTGCTCGTTTATCATGTAAACATGACTACACAAGCTGCACGCTGTCTTCTGATGCGCTTTTATTATCGCACTTTCTCCTAGTCAGCAAGTCTTCTGTGTTTCCCAGAAGGCCGAGGGGCAAAGGATTCAGATAACGAACAGTGCTGAAGATGCATGCGCCTGTCTCCGAGGCTTACATTTTGTATTTTTAAAAGAAAATCAAATCGACTGCTGTTTGCCGGCTGTGTATGAAGCATTTCGCTTCTCTGTGAATGCAAGCGAATGTGGAATTTCTCTTTGTGGAAACTAGATTTGGCCCCTGTTGTTGAAGTGCATGTGTTTTATAACGTTTGCCCCTGCAGACGCTGAGGCCCCTGTCCAAAGTTTTACAGCCTCCATCTTTCACCACTGTCTGGGTCACAAGTGAGCAAGGAACTATGTCTTTAAAGTGTTCCCAATTCCAGTCTGTGAAAAATTGTCCAGTGCATCTCCTCTTCCTCTTGATGCTGCTTACCGTGCTGACAACTTGACAACATCTCTACTTCCACCAAATTGCTTACAAAGTATGTAAATATTTGTAGCTGTAAATGTTAGATGAGCCGAGTATTCTAAGTGATAGTTACTGCCCTTTCAGCCCCAGAAAGACTTCAAATGATTTGGATTGGCAAAGATTTACACACACCGAAAAAACCCCCATTAGATCATCTTAACACGCAGCAGAATGTGGCGAGAAAGGTTAGCAAATACAGATTTTAATATTATAATGACATTTAATTTGAATAATCTGACAACTTTGAACTTTTCAGTTTAGACTTTTGTTATCCTAGTTTTAATATATTTGAAAGATATTTTATATTTTATTACTATTTATTTGGAAGAATTCCATACCTGTATTTATTGGAATGTATTGTTCTAGTTATCGTTTTGTCGTTATTGCCTTCTCATTCCAAGTGAACTAAAACTTGCAAAATTTTTTTTTTTTATATTTCTGATATTGTTTCATATAACAATCTTTAGAAATAGTAATATTTCTATTTTTCACACAACATGTATTTGGTCTACTTTCTCTCTTGAGGCCATTTACATGTTTGACCTACATTACAACCACAGCTGTTGCTCTCACTTTATAAAGAAACCCTTGAGAAACAGATTGCAGCATTAGTCCAATATTGGCTGGGATTCCATGCACATGTTTGGCCTCATTTATTTCTCTCAAACAAAGTCTTTATCTGAACTGATCCTGGATCAGGGTCAACACGCAGGCAGAAGACCAGTCCAGCCCTCCTCCAGATGTTCTAACAAATAACACTTCTTATTTGTGTGATAATGTTTAAAATCCAGGGTAACAGTCAGTGCCGTTTCGTTCGTTTACGTTAGACATACTAAGCACATGCGAAGGGCCCACAAGCTACTAGGGCTCCCAAGAGAAGGGATAACAGTTTAGATTCAACAGAGAAGATGGTGTAGTGCGTATGCCTTCGCTGATTTTCCCCAAATAACTATGAATCATCTAGGCCCCCCTCTAAGCTAGAAGCAGCTCTGATAACACTAATCATGCACACCATAATATACAGGAGGATTTATTTTGAATATCCTGTTAATTTATGACAATGTGAGGACTAAACCTGAATCAGCCAAACCAAGACTAGATCAGGCTAAAGACAAAATAGATATGTAAAAATCAAGGAGAGACAAAACCAGGTCAAAATAATAACTTAACTGCATTACGTTGCTGCTTTACGTAATATGATGACTCAAACGGCACCAACAATCAAGTTAAATTCTAACTGACATTCAAAAAACATATAACATAAGGATCCACGGGTGTCATAGACTAGATCTATACAGCAGACAAAAGCACCTACGAAGTATGGTTTTACCCTTCAGTTTTCATGGAATCATTCAGGTTAGGCTTTTTACATGCTGCCATTGTATGCTTGGGATGCTTAACCCGTTTTCCCTAGATTGGCTGGAGCTTTCCTTTGCTATGTTTGATCACAGTCTACTACATAAGAGGATATAAGCTGTGTTGTAGTTCACTGTTGTACAGTGCACTTTGACTCTACTCAGAATTGTAGTTACTACAATGGTGTCACAATACTAAGATTTTAAACTCTATTTAGAAAAATACAGATTTTTATGCCACAATAATAATAAAAACAATTGTATTCATATTCAATGTATTTTTTTAAACCATGTGATATTTTACTAGTTCTGGCATGGATCAAGATCCAAAAGCTATTCAGTCAAGAATCAATTTATAGTTGGCTTTTTTCAGTGTTGAAAAAAACAGTTAAATATTACTTTTAGCTAGTTTTAGATATTTTAACGACCATAATCCCAATACTGTTTCCCCTGTGTCGCAAACTTTGCTCATCTCTTGTATATTTCCTAGGAGTTTTCTAAATTAGAAGGATCTCTGCTGAAAGCTAGTGATTATTCTGTCTTCTGCACCTGATAAAGCATCACCAGCTCCTCACTATCTAATCCCCTCCTCCACTGAGCTTTTTGAATCTGCACAGCACTCATTTAGCAAAGTAATTAAACAGACACTTACACACGCTTTACTGATCGCTTCATCCACACCTTTTTAGATTGTTGATTTTAGCTCCCGGGTACTTATTCATCATCCATGGGCCTGATAATGAAGCAGATTTGTCTTCGTAACACTCTTGTCATATTTAATCTTCAGAGACCCAGCTCTATAAGGCCAATGAGCACATCCGATCTACATTCGCTCTGCAACACACTGTTTTGGACTGAAAGCTTCTCCCTATCATACACAGAAGGCAGTTTCAACATTCATCGCAGTAGTAAGAATAATAGCAGATGCAATGGCACTGGTGCTAAGATGTTAAACAATGGTGACATTGTTGACAGGGACATGGTCCTTGAAGCATTATTTTAAAGGCTGGCAGTCCTAAGCAATGCTTTGAATAAAATTAATATTCCACAATATTTTACACTTCTAAGTGCTCAAATATATGTTTTGCTTAGTTGTTGAGATAATACTAAAGACATACTTCTATGGTAACAATGAAGTTAAACATTTTGACCTTCGTTTGCCGACTGAATAAACATATTAGGCTTGTTTTCACAACCTGGCCCTGGCCTCTCTCTTTCTCTCTTACATCTTTACAGTTCAAGACATTTGGCAAGTGAATAACTCAGCAACTATAATTGTTTCATTGTTCATGACATGAATCTTTGTTGAAATGGCCAAAAAACATTTCTAGCTTTTCTCTTTTTAGGGCAGTATAAACCTAGGTCATCAAACTAGTATTTTAAGCAGGCAAGTTTATTTGTAGAGCACAATTCGTACACAAAGGCAATTCAAAGTGCTTCACACAATAGAAAAAGAAATGCATTAAAATCACAAAGACAAGACAGAAATCACAAAACCTTAATTTCAAGATATTTAAAGGTGCCATTTTCAGGCTATCCGTCAAATAGTTTAAGACATAAAAGAGACGATTTCAAAGAAAAATAATTTCAGTCAAATGCACAGCCAAACAAAACAGTTTTTATCTTAGATTTGAACAATGCCAGAGTTGAGGTCTGAAGTAAGTAAATACATTTTATTTTCAGAGAGCCTTTCATAGAGTAAGGCTCACAAAGGGCTTCACAGATATAAACAACAAATCACAAACCGTTAAAGGCTGCACAGTCTCTGCCAATTTTGCTCTAAAAACCACAATTTCTACCACGAATCCCCCCAAAAACAAGGAGCAAGACGCTTTAAGAGATTTCTAATCAGAAAACAATTTAAGATTACTTAATTGCAACACCCGAGAAAAACAGCCTTCCAGCAGTCTAAAGGTAGCATGCGGCTATGGGGATTAGAGCAAGTGTAAAGACATAACGCTTGAGCAAGTATGGGACTTTTCTGTATGTAGAAAAGGTTTCATACCTTTGCTCATGAAAAAATTTGAGCAAAAACAAGTGTTGCATTTATTTTTTTGCTCAGTGTAGTTCAGTTATAACATCATAAGTGCATACATCGTAAAACGAAATAAAAGACATTTTCAATAATGCCTCTGATTTGTGGATTATTGGGCTTTTTGGTTTATGGATGCCATAAATTTACACTCACCCAAACACCACGCTCCTATAAAAGAGAAACTCTATGAGAACAGACTTTGCACAACTCGCCCTTCGAGCCATCATTGCAAGAAGAAGAATCCTCAAATGCTAATTAAAACGATAATTGGAGAAATTAATGACCTGACCTCACAAGAAAAAGTTAAGCAAATGCTCTTTACCAAACCAAAATACTATGAGAATGGAACAAAATTTTCTAAATTATTTGCCTGGAAAGTTAAAAAACAACAAGCTGAAAGAACAATTAAAAAAATACAATATAAATAGAATAATGCAATTTTAACCAAACAATACCAAATTCAATCATCATTTGAATCTTTCTATAAAAAACTTTTTTTTTCTAAAATCTCAGGAGTTAAAGAAGATTAAAGTAGTTAGAGAAGAAGCCACCAGATCGCTACTACTTAAAGAGGGGAAGTACGGACTTGACTGTGCCTCATATAGACCTATTTCTATTCTGAATGTGGACTATCGTTTATAAACCTCAATTATGTCCAAAAGAAGGAAACACATAACCCAAATTGAACCCTAATCCACAATGATCGGACAGGATTTACTAAAAGATGACAAACGCAAGTTAATTAACCAAATACAAAAACAATAAAACAAAGCCTTTATTATTAGTTTGGACGCTGTGAAGGCTTTTCATTCTGTTAACTGGTCCTATTTATTTAAAGTGCCAAATATATTTCAAATAGAAATGAATCAAACAATGAAAAATAATTTACGGTGTTACAATTGATGGGATGGAACATAATATTGCATGCAACGCAGATGATGTTCTAGTAAATTTGACAAAATCAGAAATTTCCATACCCAATGTAATGTATTTTCTTCCAAAAAATTGGTCCAATGTCATATTAAATGTACAAAAAACTGAAATCATCTCAATCTGACAACCCCCTTTGACCTTTAGAAAGACCTAACCATTAAAATGGCAATCGGAATCGGAATTGCAAAAACTAGAAACAAAAACGTGACACATATTTCCAGCATGTGATATTTTTTAACATCTTAAAGTTTAGTTTGTATGTTCTGATTAGCTCCTTCAATGTTGTAAACACAGATTTTACTTAGGGATTTTTAATTTACTCTTCTTCTTAACTTTTGTCAGAGAGAGAGAGAGAAAGAGAGAGAGAAAGAGAGAGAGAGCGAGAGCGCTGACATTGGGATATCATTCTGGCTTGAAAAGTGTTGTCGGATGGTGACAAAGAAAGGGAATGTAGTTCACACAGAAGCGGTCTCACTCCCAGAAGGAACAATAGCAGACATTGAGGATGGTTACAAGTAAGTAAAGTACCTTGGAATCAGAATCAGAATTCTGGCATATCGCAACCTCGAAGAGTGCCTGCAGCCAAATACCTACAACGAGTAAGGCAAGTTCTAAGAAGCCAGCTCAATGGCAAGAAAAATTCCCGGGCAATAAGTGAGTCAGTGATAAGATACCCTGCAGGAATAATAAAGTGGCCAAAAAAGAGATATAGACCACAGATGTTTAGACGCAAAAGCTCCGCACCATGCATGGAAGGTTCTACCCAAAATCCAGTACCCCGAGACTGTACACTAGCTGTAAGGAAGGAGGCCGTGGACTAGTGAGCGTGAGAGCTACTATCCAGGATGAAACATCCAAGATCCACAAGTACATCAAGGACAATGCCCCAGCAGATGACATGCTCATTGAATGTCTCAGGTAATGGGGAACAGAGGATGAGGTGCTGGAGGAGGATTATGGGAGGAACGGGCCGGACTGAAGGACAGCACAGCGGCACTCATCATGGCTGCAAAGAAACAGACCCTGAGCACCAGAGCAAAGAGGCCCAAATCTACCACACCTGACAAGACCTAAGTTTTAGGCTGTGTAAAGAGGCCCCTGAGACAGGGAAAGCATACATGGAGCGCCATAACCAAGTGGCTGGCAAAGTGTACAGGAACATCTGTGCGGAATATGGACTGGAAACCCCGATGTCAGAATGGTAATGGCAAACCAACCAGACACTGGAGGAAAGCCGTTGCGGTTGACGTGGCAATACCAAAAGATGGCAACCTGAGGAAAAAGGAACATGAGAAACTGGAGAAATATCAAGGGATCAGAGAGGAGCTGGAGAAGGCGTGGAAGGTGAAGGCGAAAGTGGTGCCTGTGGTCAACGGAGCACTCGGGGCAGTGACCCCCAAACTGAAGGAGTGCCTACAGCAGATCCCTGGAAAAACATACACACATATACATGTATACATACTGTATATATATATATATATATATATATATATTTAATTATATATGTATGATGTATTAATCTATATATATATATATATATATATATATATATATATATATAATCAGAAAGTGTTCAGAATGGCCAATATATATATATACCGTAATTTTCGTGCTATAGAGCGCTCCTGAATTTAAACCGCATCAGCTAAATTTGACGAGAAAATACATTTTGCACATATAAAGGCTGCTTCTATGTCTTCATCTGCTCTGTTTTTGCCATCTCACTAATTTAATCCAGATGATTTGAGATAAGTCTTACCAGACAAACATATGTTAACAGACCAAGAGGATCAATGTACACCTCAGCTGTCACTGCATGTTCGCGCTCTTTACATCTAGACCAAAGTGGAACAAGCTACCCTTGTGTGAGTTGCTGTAAGTGCTCTAACAGATTTGGGGTCAAAAAGCCAGCTGAGAATCAAAGAAACAAGTGGGCCTCCATGCGTCAGTCTTCTAATGAGTGGTGCTTTACTCATGGAAAAAAACATGAAAGTGATGGATGAGTGCGCAGTCAGCAAACAGGTGACACTGAAGTCATGTCTGTGGTTCAGAACAGACGGTGGTGAATGGACTCAAAATGGCAACATTTTTCACAAAACATGGTACTTTTGCTGTAAATTTATAAAATAGATTCCAATATGGTACATTTAGACGCAAGGAATACTATCTGTACTTCACTGCTAGGGCAAATGAAGTTCACAAACTCAATTTCCAACTGCTCGGCTCCACCTGAATTGTTTGGCCTTTAATCCGTTGGAATTAGTTACGTTGTTAAGCTATATTCTTATTTTGCTGTGATAGGTTTAATAAAGTTGCTGCTCTTATTCCAGCCATTTGTGTATGAGCATAGATCTACTTTATAAGAAAAGAGCTGAATAACAATATAACCATTTAATAAAAATCTGATAAAATGTTGTGTATTGCTCACCCATGAATACCATCTGCAATGCTTGTATTGTAACAGTGCCTTTCTATGTGTGCCTCTTTGAAGTAATTCATGCTCTTCCATTATCATAATATCCCTCTTAACTCACACGCTTACAATATGTCATGGGTTTTGACTGAGTTGCGCTCTTTGGCCTCATCAACTCTACATTGTATTACAGTTAAAAGCTCTCATTAAAGCATACATGCATTCAATAATTGCACAAGGATGAGTTAATGCAGGATGTGCAGAGCATGTGGAGTGAGGGTCCAACTAAGAGCATGATGTAACCACGGTCAATTCTGCTTTAGAGCCTGGGCTTCATTTATAAAGTGTTAAAAAAGAAAAAAGAAAAAAAGGTTTAATACTCTCAGAATCAGAATCAGAAAGGGTTTATTGTCAATGAACAAAATTCACAAACATAGGAACTTGTCTTGGCCTTAAGGTGCAACATAAAACACTGATCAATAATAAAACAACATATATTCAATCAAAAAGGGCATGCATTAAAGTGATGTTCTCAAGTGATGTTCTTATAGTTTTTCCTTTATGTATGCATTTTCCAAAGGTTATGGTGTGGGATTTGTGTGTTTTCGTGTCCATCACACTTAAGATGTCTAGGTAGCTGTACTTTGCTATTTTTGTATTTTTGCTTTTTACAGAACCTCCCCTATCACATTAATAGGCTACACTTATGGAACACTGCCTGTACAAAAAAAAAGTCACCACTTGGATTGAACTAAACAAATGCAGTAGGTACAAGCCTCCTACTGGATAATTGCTGCATGGGTGATGACCTTTCAGCTGCAACACAATATTTTAACCCAACAGATGCAGTGAGTGGCTTCTCATTTCTGAAACAACCATGTAAAAAGACAAATCCTGTGGTCATGGAAAAGATGTCAGTATGTTTGAGAACGGTCAAATAATTGGCAATCATGCAGAGAAAACAACTAAGGAGAAGCAGAAACTAATCAACAACAGATCTGAACCCCAGTGAGAGTCTTTGGGATGAGCTGGAGAAGGCAGCGGTCACTCCCTCCCATCATCAATACAAGATCAATTGGTGAAAAATAATGCAACACTGGATGGAAATAAATCTTAAGCAGATGCTTATTGAAACTATGCCACAGCAAATGTGTGCTTTAATCAAAGCTAAAGGCAGGCAGTGTAGTTCTGTTGTAGTTGTTATAATAATATTATTAAAGCTATCCAAACAATAAATGCTGTTGACCTCTTGACCCAGCCTAAAGAGATCTTAACTTAAATGGCCATTTCTGGTTGAAGTTTTTTTTTTTAACTCGTCCTTGATTCAGTTGTTCACAGCGAGGCCTTCCAATTTCACGGCCCTCGACTGTGGAACAACCTGCCTGAGGACCTCAGGGAATCAGAATCAGAATCAGAAAAGGTTTATTGCCATCATCAATTAACAAAATTCACAAACATAGGAACTTGCTATTCGGTGCAACATACAACGATGAACAATAATGAAAACAACCTATATGAAATCAAAAACGGCATGCATTTAAGAAAAATAGTCTTACTATGTACACAAAATTTACAGTTAAATTTACAGATGTAGTGCAGAAAGTGAACAGTGCAGTGAGTGATTACATTGTAGTCAAAGTGGCAGGTGTTTAGAAGTGTTCATGAGTCCTGGCAGCTTGGCTTTCTTCAGCTGCCGCAGGAAGTACATCCTCTGCATGGCCTTCTTGATTAGGGAGCTGATGGTGAGCTCCCACTTGAGATCCTGGGTGATGTTGGTGCCGAGGAAATGGAAGTAGTCCACGCTGGTGATGGGGGAGTCTGTCATGATGAGGGGGGCTGGGGGCTGTGACTTTCCTGAAGTCCACGATCATCTCCACTGTCTTCTGGGCATTGAACAGGTTGGTACCGCTGCGCCAGGACACCAGCTGGTCCACCTCCTCCTGTAGATAGACTCATTCCCGTCTGAGATGAGCCTGATGAGGTTGGTGTCGTCTACAAACTTGATCAGTTTTACGGAGTTGTGGCTGGAGTTTGTGTACAGGGAGAAGAGCAGAGTAGAAAGTACACAGCCCTGTGGTGATCCTGTGCTTGTGGTCCCAGTGTCCCAGACGTTCTTCCCCAGCCGCACGCACTGCCTCCGATCCGTCAGGAAGTCAGTGATCCACTTGCAGGTGGAGTCAGGCACGTTGAGCTGGGAGAGCTTTTCATGGAGCAGAGCAGGGAGGATGGTGTTGAATGCAGAGCTGAAGTCCACAAACAGGATCCTGGCGTAGGTTCCCGGGGAGTCCAGATGCTGCAACATGAAGTGGAGTGCCAGGTTGATGGCGTCGTCTACAGACCTGTTGGCTCTGTAGACAAACTGCAGGGGGTCCAGCAGGGAGGAGGTGAAGGACTTGAGTTGAGGCAAGACCAGGCGTTCAAATGACTTCATGACTACAGACATCAGAGCCACAGGCCTGTAGTCATTAAGTCCAGTGATCCGGGGCTTCTTGGGGACAAGGACTGCTTCCTCAGACGCATATTGTACTGTGATCTAGCTCTCGACACCAATTTGCTAAATCCGTACTTTGCATCTTTGTAGCACTCTCTGTCTCCAGCCCTGTGCGCTGCCTCCTTCTGCTGCCTTAACTGCCTCAGTTTTGGTGTGAACTAGGGTTTGTCATTATTGAAAGTTACTTTGGTGTGTGATGGTATAATGCTGTCCTCACAGAATCGTATGTATGAAGTCATGTACTCATCCAAACTATCTGTGGCAGAGAACATTCAGGTTTTTAAGAGCAGGCTTTATTTTTGTTCGAGTTTTACTATATTTTGAATCCCATTTTATTAGTTTCTACCTATACATTTTGCCTTTACTTATTTTAATAATTTGATAAATTTTAGGATCTCCAGTGTTTCCTCTGAGGAGCCCTCCGCTCCGGGAGTGGTGGTCGGCTGTTGGGCCCTGGCTCGTGGGCTCTTGACGAAGGTTTGGTGTTGCATCTCTCCACTGGGCCCTGTGTCGGTGCCCTGTGTGCTCCTGGAACAGATGGCTCTTCTGATGGTGCTTCCTAAACGGGTTTATCATTACTCAGTTTTATGTATTTTAGAGTGTACGTGCACGTGCGTTCGTGCGTGCGTATGCGGTTGTGTGCATGTGCATGAATGCTTCTGCATGTGTGTTGGTTGTATGATTGTGGGGCGGTTGGTTGGGATGTGGGAATGTTTTTAATGCACAAAGTGCTACATTCTATGTATTGATTGATTGATTGAAAAAGTCCTCCTTGGCATTACATTGATAAACAGTTATGAGACAGCCAAGCCTTACTGATAGTGCACACCATAGGCTTTTGAGAGACAAGTTGATCAAGTAAACAAATTCTGTCAGAAATATGGCGCTAGTCAGATAGAGATAACCACAAAAAAATGTCAACAAGGATGCTGCATTCTGAATTGATAATCTATTTTAGATACTATATTGTGTATCATCTGAGTATGTTCAAATACATTTCAATTAAAGTAATTGGTCAATAATAGAGAGGCAGAATAACCAACAGGAATTAAGCAAACTCTTCCTGAACATCCTCTGTCCTTAGACCCTCCTTGGGAAGGAAATAGAACAAAATGCAGGTGGGAAAAAGTAGAAACCTCGAGGAGAACCACAGTGAAGGAGAGATCCTACTCCCATGGATGGACAGGCTGCAGATGGTCCAGGGCTGGCCCATCCAATTGCAGATAGAGACTGTAGAGTCAGAAACACTCAAGACAGAAGGATAGAGGATGGCTCATCTAGGATGGCAGAGGTCATCCATGCAGATGTGGAGCATTCAACCAGATGAGGAGGATTCAGGCAGATTAGGAGTTTCTGGGCAGATAAGGAGCATCCAGGTCCACAGGTCAGGATTGTGGCATCTAAGGTTCAGTCATCACTGAAGCATCTGCAACCAGGCATCTGAAACAGTTACATTCTCTAAAGGGAAGTGTACAACATTTTGTTGATATGAAAGGTAGGATTAACTAGAGAATAGTGCTAAAATTGCCATACTTCCCCCAGCATATTTGCTCCTAGGGAAGCGCAGGTCTGTGAAGGACTGTGGGTATTATTTCTGTTCCTAACTGGCGTGAACGTTTTAGCTTGGTCTTAAATGAAGAGACTATGTCAGCCCTTTAACATGGACTGGGAGATGATTCCATAACACAGGAGCTTTGTCGATAAAAACTCAACCTCAGGGGTGTCCCAACTTTTTTCACATTTTTAGACATATACGGAGCGGAGGGCCGCAGAATACATGACAGCGAAGTGAATCATTTAAAATTCGGCATTTCATGTAGCTTTGATAAGGTTCGGAAAACATTAATTTTAGGTTTGTATCAAAATGTTTGTTATGTATGTTATGATGACAGCCTTTTTCCAATTCTACAGTAAAAAAGTACTACTTTTGGTTTATTTAGCAGGAGACCTGCGGGCCAACAAAAATTGGACCTAGGGTCATATTTTGACCTCGAGCCATAGTTTGGACACCCCTGCTCTACCTCCTACTGTGCTTTTAGAGACTCTAGGGACCACCAATAGTCCAGCATTTTGAGCAAAGTGCTCAGTATGTACAACAACCCGAGTGAAGACTAGATAGAATGTCAGTCCTTTGAGTCGGGCGCATGCCTTCCACATGCGGTAACTGTGTGGAAACTGTATGGAAGCTGCAGACACCGGCAGGTCTGGGCCAGGCTCTGGATACTGTTGCTTCCTGGACCCCCAAAGTTTTCCACTGTCAGAGACATTCTCCAGCATTTATGCCTACTGTTCAAATTCAAATCCCACACTCATCTTACAGCAAGTGGGTTCCAGGTCTGGAACTGTGTTTCTTGTTTTTAAAAAAAGAACAGTAGGCTAATCCTCCAGCTAGGTACTCCTGTCCTGAACATGATCCTGGGCAGCAATGGCCCATTGGTTAGAGCGTTTGGCTATCATCATAAAGATTGGCGGTGTGATCTCTGTTGTGACCAGTGCATATGGTCACTGCAGTGTTTGTGCATGAGTGATTCATGGTTGGTTGGTAGTCAGAGGGGTAGATGACACAAACTTCTGAAGAGCATACAATTTTTATTAGTAAGATCTGGAGATTGAGTGCTCTCCTATTGTTTCTAAAAATGCCATGTTTCAGTAACACATTCATCAACAAAGTAATAATATTTGAAAACAGAGAAAACAGAGAATATTTACAAATAAAGTGTATTATTGATAAAAAAAAATTTAATTGTTAAATATTTTTGATTGAATAATGCCACACTCAAAAAACAATTACGATGATCAAAATGAGAAAATTGTCTAGTCAAAATTGATCAATTCATTGTTGCAGACATATTATACACTTTCAGGTTGCATGTTCAAATAATTTCATTACTTACATATGCTGTCAATGTCAAGTTAATAAAAACTTGAATCATGCTAGGTTTGTGTCATCTCAAAAGTTTTCAATGTCAACTGAAGGCGACTGACAAATTTCCAAGTGATTTGTGTGGCCCCTTAATGTAAATGGGTTATGGTTTACCAAAGACGGCTATAATAACTCTCCTCATTCTTCACAATCTCCCTCATTCTAGCCTAATGCATGTAGGGGGTGAATTTCCGCCTCATTCAGAAAAAAAGATGTTCACTGAAAGCACTGTTCTGTGGTGGGGAGGATGTGAACGCTATGGGTTTTATGAGTCTAAACCACAGCTTTTACCTCATGCTCCCGGCACCACTCTCAGACAGAGCACACCACAAGAGCTGGCTTTATGTAACTGCCCAATCATGGTGTTTATGACCAGGACTAACTCAGGTTTTCTCCAGACGCATAGTCATCACTCCGGGTTGTATTTAGCCTCTATATCAGTGCTTAAAAGGGTGACAGCTGAAATTGTATTATGAAGTAGGAGTAAGTGCATTTATTTGGATGGGATATTGAGGGAAAAGAAAATTAAAATCAACAGGAGGTAGATAATACTTGTTATCCCGAGTAATTCTAAAATATTCTCCAAATCAAAATCCACTTAATTTCTCCACATTTCTAATACACAGTTTCCAAAGTGCTGCACATAGTAACAATAAAAACAATCTAATAATTAGATGTTAAAAGAAAAGGTAGGCTATCAATTATGTGTTCGCACATTAGACGCCAGACATTTTTAGTTAAATTAGCTTTATTTGTCTTATCTATCTGTGTCCTGTTGTGTAAGTTATGTCCCTCACTCTGAGATAACTTCAGTTGTCGTGGGCATCTTTTCTTGGACTTGGCCCTAGAGAAAGTGGCAGAAAACTGATGGATTGATGAAGTAAATGCATTTAATGCATGCCCTTTTTTGATTGAATATATGTTGTTTTATTATTGCTCAGTGTTCTATGTTGCACCTTGAGGCCGAGACAAGTTCCTATGTTTGTGAATTTTGTTCATTGACAATGGCAATAAACTCTTTCTGATTCTGATTCTGATTCTAAAGGGCTCTATGTCATTTTTCCACATCATTGATTTGATCCAACTTATTGTCCCTGACAGTGATATTGCAATACAAGTTCTATATTACTGTAACTAACAATACAATGACTATGCTAACTAAGCCTTATCTGACAATATTTATCTTTGTCTTTCACTTATACTAGATATGCCACAGCTCTAATAGATATCTGCCTTTGATCGCAATCTCCTGGTCTCCTAAATACTTGCCTGGTCTGCTGTGTTTTCCTACTTAATGCTCTTTTATGGTGTTGCTTTTATGTGATTTACTTACTATTAGGGTTCCATTAACAACCCTTGTGCTACCCTCAAAGCTAGTTAAAAACACTTTTTTCATGTTGTGGAGGGAGGGGGGAGGCATTTTACTATAGACGCTTGTGGGTCATCTAAACCCAAAGGTAGTAACCCTTACATTCACAGTATGGCATGATGAAATCCAGGTCTTAAACAAATTTAAATAAATGTGCAGTTATCTTTTTCCTGCATGAGTAATGGTATCTGCTGCACTGGAGGAGAGGCAGCAAAACTTTATCAATAATTCACAAAATGTAATTTAAGTTATTTTAATCAATCAATCTTTATTATTCCATGGGGCATTACTTTCACAATATTACAAAACAAAACCAACAAATCTGAAAACAACCACTACATGAGACACATGACTGAAAAGGAGCATGAACAAAACTTCCTTTTCAAGTTAAATTTGAATGACTTGTGAAACTGTTATTGTATTTATTTCCACATAGTTTTGAGCTGTTTAAACAATTATTTGATTAACTTATGTATGAATATTATCATACTGTTGTTTGCATTGTTTGCAGTGCACTAGTTTTAATGGGATAAAGTGTAAAGTCACTTACACAGGCTTGTGACTACTGGAGATACAACCGACTGAAAGTTGAGACTGGGAACAGGTCAGAAGCTAATAGAAACGGCTCATGATTCTTGTTCAAAAGAAAACGCGCTCGCTGACTGATTGTCTCTCTGTCCCATTTAGGCACTGTGGGGGGCCCTCAAAATAAACTGAGTTGCTAATAATATAACATTTAAACACACCAGAAAACAGAAAATGATTGGATTTTGGTTGAAAATATTTTGATTTATGCAATGTTTGTTTGAAGTGGGTTGGAGGTCTGGGGGCACCACTGAGCAGTTCTGCTCAGGGCACCCAAATGGCTAGCATCGGCTCTGTGGCTCAATATTCACATTTTATTTAGCTGTGATCTAAAAAATAATACACCAAAAATTTAAGTAAAAAATATCCCACAGCTGTAGGTCAAAATTTTATTATTTCTATAATTTGATGTTTGACTAGCTGTGTAGTATGTGCAAATTAGCCAAGTAATCCAGGTTCACTACTGGTCTTTTTCTTCTCTGTACACTCCACAAGTGAATGCATCTAATCCTTGTGGGTGTAGTAAACATGACCAACGTGGAACAATCCACTTTGCTCTTTTATGGACTGGTCTATTCTAATAATTGGTGCAATTCGATGATTATGTTAACAAGTACTCTGAAGTAAGTAACTCACTTTTTTCCTGCTCGCTACTGGATAATTTATATGGTGCGAGCAAGCAAGTATGCAAGCAAGCAAGCAAGCATGCAAGCAAGCAAGCAAGCAAGCAAGCATGCAAGCAAGCAAGCAAGCATGCAAGCAAGCATGCAAAGCGCTGTTGAGCTAAACAGAGGTTAATTCATTTGTTGTTGCTGAAGTGATGTATCGGTCTAACAACAAAGCATAATGCTTGGAAAGGACGGCAGTAAAAAGTGATTTTGAATAATGCATGACTGCATATTTGGAAAAGTCATTCTGTCTTCTTTTTCCAAATAAATGTCACTTTTCTTTTAACTTTTCTTTTTAAAGACAGTGGTATACAAGTGATAGCTCATTTACCTAAAATGTTTCCGCGGCAGGTGACGTCATAGGTGACGTCTGATGTGAATAAGCTATCGCTTGTATACCACTGTCTTGTTAGAAGAAAAGTGAAATGTAGGCATGACTGCAGATAGAAAAAAATATGGTAACACTTCTGAGGATCTTCTATGGAATTAACTGTTGGGTGTGTGATGCACATATGTGATGCATATATATATATATATATATATATATATATGTCAACTTTAAGTACAATTTAGCATTTGAAAGCAGTGACTACATTTGAACACCAATCTCAGCAAGGATTTAGTGACTTAAATAAGGAAGTCAGTGTTATATATATTCCCTACTTCTTCCTGCACGTTCAGCTATGTGGAACAGAACTCCTCTGTTCAAACTCCATTGGAGCAGCAGAACTGTCAGGCTCTCCATCTCATCGTCACCACCATCAGATAGTATAACCAGTGGGGTGGACCTTAACAGGCTCGATTGTATTGTATTTGTTTTGTAGGTTTTACACTCACAATTTTCGTTTGTCTTTAAAAGTTCTTTTAAATTAAAAATATAAAAATAATAAAAATAAATATTAGCTATTCTTTGTATTGTTTTATAGAAATATATAACACCAGCCAGGACACAAGTGGACTGGAGTTATGTGTTGCAGCAGAGATTCAGGTCTGTCAATGTCAGAGGAGCTGCGCTGAAAGATTGTAGATCAGTGGTGTGCAGTGAAGAGGAAGTGTGGAGCTGCCGTGAGCATGACCTCTGACCTCAGAGGTGTTGGCCTGGTTTCTGAGCTAGCTCCCAGCTGAGTCTGAATACCTCTCTCCTAACTCCTGATCCTACATCATGGAGACATATTATTGGAGGCTTTTACTGTCAGGTTGTTTCACAACGTAAAATATGCATACAAGGACTGAACCTTTGCTTTCAGCTTCAAGGCAAAGGCTTTAATTAGGTGTTGCTGCCAAAAATGGGCAGTAAAGCATTTTGAAACAGCATGGCTATTTTCAAAGCACTAACTGATAAATGTCCCATAGTGAAGGCAAAATAAGCATTTAGATTTCAAAGAATTTATTTGGTTAGGACTAGGAACAGTGAGAAATGCAGTATTTAAGACCGCCTTGCCTTGTCTACTGAAGTGCTGAATGTAAAGGGCTGTGACCAACTCATGGGTTTTTGTTTCCTGTTCTTGGCAAAAATGTGGAAAAAGCTTGACCATTGAAATGAGTCATTTGAGTTAAATAAAACAAACATTGATTACTTCATTATTTATTCAGATTGAGAGCTTTCTTAGAGCTCTGCTTTGCTTGATTAAACATTGTTCAAACAACATGCACAGTTTCTCTTTCTCTAATCATGCACTTTTCTTTTTTTTATTCAAATGTTTTTATTTTTCAAAATGATAACAAAACAGAACATGGCCAGAGAGAGGAGACATACACCAAAACAAGCAGACCAACAACAGCCATGAATGAGAAAAAAATAAGACAATAATCAGAGCACACAGAACCCCAAACAAACATCCCATCTAGTCCACAGTCTGTCAAATATGTCCATTTTCAAATTACATTACTATGTTAGTCTAGTCCTTGATTGTCGGTGCATTTTGTGTCATCCATTTTTTTCATAAGCGCCTTTTTTGCTGTTGCCACGAGGATGCTCCAGAGATAAATGCCAATTGTATTCATGGCAGGAGTCCTGAGGCCCAAATACATAGTCCTGAAGTCCAATGGGATGGTGATAAATTGTCTGTAAAGCTTTGTTGAGCTCAGTCCAATACTAGTGAACAACAGGACAATCCCAAAACAGATGATCATGAGTTGCCTCCTGGCTGCCACAGCCTCTCCAACAGTCTCCATTTCCCTGTGAGTAATTGGCACTTTGACATGGTGTTATAAAGAAATGAGACACACATTTTTCCCTCCAAACATGGGATTTTGTGGTTTTCCACTGAGATGTACATATATTTTCCCACTCATCATCAGCCAGAACAGAGTGTCCCTCTCTTTCCCATTTACCCTTTATAAAATCAGTAGTGACTACCCAGATTGTTAATACATTTGTATACATGCACTTTTACCATAAAAAAAAATCAATAATACTGGTTTTAGTCATTGCTGCCTTCTAGAAAATAGATTTCTTCCAGCAGATGGCAGTGTTCCTCCACCACAGAAGGGAACCACTCTCAAGTACAGTACAAAATCTTTATCTTCTCGCTTTCTGTAACCAAAATAAGGTTAGTGGTAAAATACATCTATTATGAAGGGATGGAACTTAAAAAAAATTATACAATTTAACTATGATACAATATTATCATTAAGTTAACATCTATTAGAATATTCTAACATTCTTTTCAACATTTCAACTGGGTTTTTCCAAAGCCAATGCCGATACTGCACTGCCCTGCAAAATAAAAGTATAATGAAGAGAAATTAATATCAATAGACAATATTTTTAGACATCAACAGCCCTGTTTTACAACTAACCCAAAAGGGACCAGTGTAGTCACATTTTGTGCAGTGCCCTCCCTCTCTTTGCACTAATGATGAAACAATTCTTTATGTCTTTAGCAGTTAGCAGGTAGTTGGCCTAAACAAAATATTTGCCTATGCTGAATATTTAAGGCTAAGTCGTTACGCCAAAAACTGCAAATACAGGTCTACTAGCTCTACTGCTAACATAATTATGCTGTTTTGATATTGGTGATGCAGAAGTAATTATAGCAATGACATTAAAAGGTCATCGGGTGTGGTTGGCTGCACTCAAGAGTTCCATTTCTGCAATGTAGTGAAACATTCTGTGTGGAGTTTGCATGTTCTGCCTTTGTGATTTCTCCAAGTTCCCCCATCAACGTCTCACATACACAGGCAGATAACTAGTGTTATGACATACTTTATAAAATTTCTACATGCAGTAACTTTTTTCATATAAAAAAAGTAAAAGCTCTTTCCCCAGTGCAATGCATTTATTGTAAAAGCAGCTCTGAGACTATATACTGTATACTGACCGTATGTTATAATAAGGCTTTTGGCATGTTAGTTGTTGTTAGCATGCCATCATGGTGAATCAATAGGCTTCTCGAAAAAGCAGTAGGTACGTGAGCAATACATTTGAACTGCTGCAAACAGTTTAAAATGAACTAGTTCTGTTTTTTAAGTTTTTTAATCAGTAAAAAAGTAGGTACAGCAAATTTAACCAAGATCTTTGCTTAATCTGATCTGGCTAAGGCTCCTCAGCGGTCAATGCAATTGTCCGCTTTTCATAACAGGTTGCGCCGTTGGTCTTGAATGATGGGTGAAATTCAAAGAGACATTTTCCTTGCGGGTACAATAAAGCAACTTCTCTTATTACAGTAGCCACAGCAGTAGTACTATCAGAGGTATATTTGTACATTTCCAAGATGTAATTGACCCACATGGACCAATTCAACCCTCTGCTCCCCACAAAACTTCAGTACGTTGTTCCTCTGCGCACACTTTTTTCTATTATTTAAATACATTCATGATTAAACGCTGCTAAATTTAGGCGCGAGCAGCTCCCATTGTTCAGGACTGCCTCTTGGTAATTAACCCGACGAGGCAAGAATACATTAGCTGTCAGGAGAAGTGAATCCAGCAGAGAACCCTAGCTCCTCTCCTCTGCCTGGATGTCACTGTCGCACGTGCACACCTCTCATGAATGTGCACGTGGTCCTGACACTTCAAACCCATTAAGTTGACACGAGCACTGAAAGCCGAAGCATTGAAAGCAGGTTAGAGACAAGTTAAAAGGATTTTTAAACTGTCAGACATAATTCCGTCTGAAAATGATGGTTCTCCACAATGTTTGTCAACGTCAGTTCAAAATATGTGTTTGTTAATAATACCTTGAGGCAGGGGTGTCAAACTTATTTTTGGCCACGGGCCGAATTTCGTCACTCCGGCTTGGTCGCGGGCCAAACATAACGTAAAAAATAAAGCTATAAAAACTATAAGAAATAAATAGCTTTATATACCCTCGTAATAGTTATAAAAGCGGAAGGTAAATTCACTAAAAAGAGGGTTACAGCTTTATTTTTATGTACAGCATATTAAGCAGCTTGAGCGTTCCCTTTTATAAAATAGTGGACAAATTGAATACATAAAAGAAAAAGTGGGACGCGTGGGACGCACTAAGTGTAAGGGGTTCATATGTTCGGCGGGCCGGATGCGCAGGTTGCATGTTTGACACCCCTGCCTTAAGGGATGGAGGTTAGGCAAAATTGTTTTCACAATTAGCCAGGCTGAAATCTGATGTTACTCAGAGTAGACATATTAGTTGTCTTTTTTATCACTTATTAATTCAATGAATTTCATTTATTTTGTAACGCCCAAAATCACAACAGCAGTTGTCTCAATGGCCGATAATGACGTAGAGAAGCAGATGTTCACAGTGATTTAGCAAATGGATAACTGTCCCAGACCATCCGCTGTCCTTAGACCTTCCTTCTCGGCAAGGAAAAACTACAAAAAACCCTGTGGGGAAAAAGTAGAAACCACGGAGAGAACCGCAGTGAAGTAGAGATTCTACACCGACGGACAGACAGGCAGCAGATGGTCCAGGACAGACACGCTTCCATTTGCAGATGAAGAGCCGTTTATCGAGGGTAGAGAGCGTTCCTCAAAGCATTTGGAGAAGCATCCTGGTCTACAGGTCAGGGTTGTGACTCATGAGATGGGGCAGTCTTCATGGGAATGGCATCATCTCCTCAGGAGTGGAAGAACGAGAAAAACATGTGAACAGCAATTAACTGACTATGGTTGAACTAAAATATTAAATATAGTTGATAGAAAAAGTAGGACAGAGCAGAGGATAGTGCTCAAGCTGCCTTACTTCCCCCAGCATAGTTGTTCCTAGGGCAGCATAGCTAAGAAGCTATGTTTTTATTTATTTTCCTAACTGACCTGACCATAAGCTGTTTTAACCCTGGTCTTAAATGAAGAGACTGTCTCTGCCACTTTGAAATGGACAGGGAGCTGATTCCATAACACAGGCGCTTGGCAGCTAAACGCTCTACCCCCTACTGTGTTTTTAGAGCCTCTTGGGACAAACAGAAGTCCAGCATTTTGAGAGTGAAGTGCTCTGTTTGGATTATATGGTACTGTAGCATCTTTGAGGTAGGCTGGGGCCATGTGATTTATGGCTTTATAAGTCAGGAGGAGAATTTGAAATTGTATTCCAAACTCAGCAGGGAGCCAGTGGAGAGATGGCTACAGTTATAAATACAGCTGTGTTTCATCAGCATAGTTCATGCCATGCTTTCTGATAATGTTACCAAACTGCAGCATATAAAGAGTAAACAGAATTGGACCAAGTACTGAACCAAGTGGCTCACCGTAGGTTACTTTAGAACAAGCTGAGGAGCTACCTATCCGAAAAACAGAATTTAAACACTCTGACACCTACATCACATTCTAACCTACTGTATGCAGTAGAATGTTGTGGTCGATGATATCAAACGCTGCACTGCGGTCCAACAGAAATAGGAATGAGACCAGTCCATCGTCTGCAGCTATTAACAAATCATTTGTGACTTTAACTGGTGCAGTCTCAGTGCTGTGGTGAGCTAATTATTGTCCTATAGGTGGCGACAAAGCTGTTTAACTACAACTCTTTCAAGGATTTTGGGGGAGAATTCCTTTGAGGAATCTGCTTGGAATCGGGTCTAGGATACAAATTGATGTTTTAGAGGACATAATGGAGGAAGATATCTCTGCTTGACCAACAGCAAATTTTCTAGAGTTACTGATGGATTTACTGTATATGTCGAAAAAGATTCAGTTGTAGTCATCTGGACTCTGTTTTAGAAAAAACGAAACGTTTCAACTCTCATCCAAGAGTCATTCTCAATCAGTGAAACAAGTCTGAGAACTCCTGTTTTTATCCTACTCTGTGAGAGCCCTGCCCACAGGGCGGGACCTCCTGCTAATGGCCCATTGAAAAACTGGGATGGGCCTATTGTTCTATTGTTCCCTGCCTCACCTCGAGTGCCTATTTAGCATCCGAAATGCGGGAGTCCCAGGGTTTCAGCAGACCATTATAAACAACTGGAAGGTTGAATCTTAAACCTCCGTTTCGATTTAAGGAAGGATTCTCTTTTTTAACAAAGATTGCCTCCTTAACTCCTCTTTCAAACCATCTTTTCTCCCTGCTCAGAATCTCCACCTCACTGTCTTCAATAGAGTGGTTTGTGGCTTTGAGATGAAGATGCACAGCGCTTTGGGGTCCTGAACTTGCGTGTCTTCTGTGTTGATAAAGCCTCTTGTGAAGTGGCTGTTTAGTCTCACCTATGTACCGCTCTTTACAACTTTCTTCACTGCATTGGATAGAATACACTACATTGCTCTGTTTTTGTGTCGGCATCTTTGTCCTTAGGGTGAACCAGTTTTTGTCTTACCATGTTGCCTGATTTGAAATAAACAGGGACTTTCGTGTTGTCTAAAAAATTCTGTTGCAGTTTTTTCTGACAGTCCCGAGACATAAGGGATAGAGACACCCCTTCTTCTTGGTTCTGTTTCCCTTTTGTCCCTTTTGTTCCTGCTTTCTTGGTTCTCTTCACTTTGTTCAGAGCCCAAGTCGGGTATCCACAGGCTGAGAGAGCATTCCGGACGTGTGTTTCCTCTTTCCTCTTGCCCTCTGAGCTGGTGGGCACCTCTTGTGCTCTGTGTTTTAGTGTTCTGATCACTCCCAGCTTGTGCTGTAGTGGGTGGTTAGAGCCAAAGAGCAGGTACTGATCCGTGTGTGTGGGTTTCCTATATACTTCTATCTGGAGCTTCCCGTCTTCTCCTCTGATAGTGGAACAATCAAGAAAGGCCAAGCGATTCTCCTTAGCATCTTCTCGTCTAAACCTGATATGCGGGTCCACTGCATTGATGTGCTCTGAGAAGGCTTTGAAGTAGCCTGCTCTTTGTTCCTGTTTTATTTTACCTTCACAGCTGATCATTAATCTGCCAACAGTCCGTGTTCGTTTTCTGTAAGAGTGAAGTGTTTAATGGTCAACGCTTTCCTAGGCTACAGATCTAATAACACATACCAGTATAGTGATGACCAGGATTCAGCAAGTTCTCATTCGACGATTTATTTCCCTATTACAAAGTCATCTAATACGGAGCCCTGGACGTCCAGGACGCTAACAATGGTCGTTCTCTCCTCTAACTTCTCTTGAACACACCACCCGTCCCGAACGCCAGTATTTATTACAAAACACATGAATAATAATGAATATGCAGTGCGGAGGATGGAATCATTCTTCGTATATTTCTGTGATTGGTTCAGGTTCTGGTTTTCTGATACTATTTCAACCACGCCTGCTTACATTCCTGGCTTTCGTCAGTCCAGTTTAAACCAGTTTTTGGGGAGTTGTGACCTTCAGATAACAACATGAAGCAGAAATACCACAGGAGGTACCTCTCCTGCAACTCAGATAACAACACGTTGCTCAAGACTATACATGGCACTTTCAAACAGTGACTTTAAAACATATACTTTAGTGTAATATAAAACATATACTTTAGTGTAATATAAAAGTAGAAAAACCCTTCAATTCCCCCTTCTGAGGTCTTTGAAGACCTCATACTTACCACCTTCAAATGTACATTTTAGAAGCCTTACAATGAGAGGTTTATGCATGAAAGAAATCTCAGAACATAGAGGAGTGGTTAATTGTCCGTACCAATCCATTTTACACACAACTAGAAACCTGTAACAGAAAACATAACAAAAACTTCCAAAAACACGATTATTCATCAATAAAAGCAATACCACACTCCCTGTCGCCTCCCTCCTCCGGATCTGCCCATTCCAGAGCAAGACGTTCATTTAATACCATTTTCATGTCCTCTTTGTTCATCGCCCCCTTCAGGCGGAACCCTGCCATTGGTGGCAGTTTGTCTTTGGTAGTAGATACCTGGAGGAGCGGAGTTACCTAGAGCCCTGGATAACATACCTCGTACTAAGGGAATGACACAACAGCAAACAATAGCAAGAGCAAACAAAAACAACAACATCATAACAGCCAAACGTTGAAGGATGTGAAAGAGAATAATTAAGGTATCCCCATTGTTTCTGCCATAATAAGCAAATGAAATCCGAGGCGTTCACCGGAACTGGTGCTAATACAGGAGTATCTTGAGAATGATGAGGTTTGAAAGAACAAACCCAACAGGGCTTGGAAACCTGAGTCTGATTTGCTGTATAATGTGCCATTTTTAACCATTTGTTGTCGTCATGACTGTGAGTCGATACAAGAGCTCGCTTCGATCTCCTCCTGAAAGAGAGAGAAAGAGAGAGAAGAAAGAGAGAAAGAGTTTATTTGCCATTGTCAATGAACAAAATTCACAAAACATAGGTACTTGTCTCGGCCTTAAGGTGCAACATAAAACACTGAGTAATAATAATAAAACAACATATATTCAATCAAAAAAAGGGGTTTAACATGCATTAGTATACATACAAATAACATAAACAATAACAAACAATTAAAATTACTATACAAATAAATACAAAAAAAATAAAAATAGGCATTTCTATGTACACAAGTTTACAGTTATGTTTAAAGTTGTAGTGCAGAAAGTGACAGTGCAGTGAGTGGTTGAATATTGCAGTTAAAGTGACAGGTGTTTTGAAGTGTTCATGAGTCCAACAGCAGAGGGAAAGAAACTATTCTTGTGGCGGGAGGTTCTGGTCCGGATGGACCGTAGCCTCCTGCCTGAGGGGAGTGGTTCAAACAGACCATGTCCAGGGTGAGAAGGGTCAGCTGTGATCCGACCTGCTCGTCCCAGAGCCCTGGAGACATACAGGTCCTGCAGAGATGGAAGTCTGCAGCCGATCACCTTCTCAGCAGAGCGCACAATGCGCTGTAGTCTCTGTTTGTCCCTGGCTGTGGCTCCAGCGTACCACACGGTGATGGAGGAGGTGAGGATGGACTCAATGATGGCCGTGTAGAACTGCACCATCATCTGCGCTGGCAGCTTGGCTTTCCTCAGCTGCCGCAGAAAGTACATCCTCTGCTGGGCCTTCTTGATGAGGGAGCTGATGGAGGGCTCCCACTTGAGGTCCTGGGTGATGGTGGTGCCCAGGAAGCGGAAGGAGTCCACGGTGGTGATGGGGGAGTCTGTCATGATGAGGGGGGGGCTGGGGGGCTGTGGCTTTCCTGAAGTCCACGATCATCTCCACTGTCTTCTGGGCGTTGAACTCCAGATTGTTACCGCTGCACCAGGACACCAGCCGGTCCACCTCCCTCCTGTAGACGGACTCATCCCCGTCCGAGATGAGCCCGATGAGGGTGGTGTCGTCCGCAAACTTGATGAGTTTTACGGAGTCGTGGCTGGAGGTGCAGCAGTTTTGTGTACAGGGAGAAGAGCAGAGGAGAAAGTACACAGCCCTGTGGAGCTCCTGTGCTGATAGTCCGAGTGTCTGAGACATTCTTCCCCAGCCGCACGCACTGCCTCCGATCCGTCAGGAAGTCAGTGATCCACCTGCAGGTGGAGTCAGGCACGTTGAGCTGGGAGAGCTTGTCCTGGAGCAGAGCAGGGAGGATGGTGTTGAACGCAGAGCTGAAGTCCACAAACAGGATCCTGGCGTAGGTTCCCGGGGAGTCCAGATGCTGCAGGATGAAGTGGAGTGCCAGGTTGATGGTGTCGTCCACAGACCTGTTGGCTCTAGGCGAACTGCAGGGGGCAGAGGGGGTCCACAGGGGGTCCAGCAGGGGGTCCAGCAGGGAGGAGGTGAAGGACTTGAGGTGGGGCAGGACCAGGCGTTCAAATGACTTCATGACTACAGACGTCAGCGCCACAGGCCTGTAGTCATTAAGTCCAGTGGATCCGGGGCTTCTTGGGGACAGGGACAATGATGGCAGACTTGAAGCAGGCTGGGACATGGCATGACCCCAGGGAGGTGTTAAAAATGTCTGTGAAGACGGGGGTTAACTCTCGTGCGCAATGTCTTAATGTAGCGGCAGAGACGCCGTCTGGTCCAGCAGCTTTTCGGGGGTTGGATTTCCGAAATAGCCTGTGAACATCCTGTTCCTGAACTGAGAGGGTGGTGGGGAGGTGGGGGTGACCAGGTTTGGGTTGGCGGAGGTGGCCACCGTGGGGGAGGGGGTCGTCACATCAAACCTGGAGTAGAAGGTGTTAAGTTGCTCAGCCAGTTTTCGATTGTCTGCAGCAGGGGGGCTCGGGGCTTGTGGTTGGTGAGGAGCCGGAGCCCCCTCCACACGGAGGCGGGGTTGTTGTCAGAGAACTGCTGCTTCAGACGCGTATTGTACTGTGATCTCGCTCGAGAAACCTCTTTGCTAAATCCATACTTTGCGTCTTTGTAGCGCCCCCTGTCACCAGCCCTGTGCGCTGCCTCCTTCTGCTGCCTTAACTGCCTCAGTTTTGGAGTGAACCAGGGTTTTGTCATTGTTGAAAGTGACTTTGGTTTGTGTTGGTATGATGCTGTCCTCACAGAATCGAATGTATGACGTCACAGTGTCCGTGTACACATCCAAACTCTCTGTGGCAGCTCTGAAGACCTCCCAGTCTGTAATGTCCAAACACGCACGTAGCTCCTCCACTGCCTCATTGGTCCACTTCTTAGAGGTCCTCACTGCAGGTTTTGAGAGCTTCAGCCTCTGCCTGTACGTGGGGATCAGGTGAACCATGGCGTGATCTGAGAAGCCGAGAGCAGCGCGAGCCACGGCGCGGAAGGCGTTACTGACTGTTGTGTAACAGTGATCCAGCGTGTTCTGCTCTCTGGTCGGGACTTTAATAAACTGTCTGTACTTTGGTAGTTCGTGGCTGAGATTCCCCTTGTTAAAATCCCCCAGGATAATAGACAAGGAGTCGGGAAGGACCGCTCCACACTCAGAATCTGGTCCGCGAGCGCGCGCTGTGCCACGTGCACGTTTGCGCTCGCGGGATGTAAACAACAGCCAGAATGAATGAGGCGAACTCACGTGGCGAGTAGAATGGTTTGCAGTTAATGAAGAGATATTCCAGATCAGGAGAGCAGTGTTTGGAGATCACAGTCACATCTGAAGACCAGGCGTTGTTGATGTAAAAACAGACTCCTCCGCCGCGTGTTTACCCCCGGAGAACCCTTATGACGATCCGCACGAAAGAGGCAAAACCCCTCGAGCTGCACGGCGCCGTCCGGGATCGGCTCACTGAGCCACGTCTCCGTGAAGCACCAAAACAGGAGATGAAGAAAAGTCTCTGTTTCGTCTCATCAGCAGCGCCAGTTCGTCCATTTTGTTGGAGAGTGAGTGGACGTGGAGAGGAAAATCCCAGGTAAGGGCGTCCGTTGTACCGCGTCTCCTGAGCCGTACGAGGACCCCCGAGCGTTTTCCTCGCCTGCGGCGTCTCACTCTTTTAGCCAAAAGAAGGGCTAATTCAGCAGCAGAAACTAAAAAAACTGGAACTAGGTCCGTCGAGTTGTTGTGCGGAAGGACAAGAGCTCTTCACGGGTGTAAGAGCACGCAGACACACAATTTACGAACATAATCAGACATAACAAAGAGCACAGAAAGGCCAGGGCATCCGTCTGCGGCGCCATCTTGGAATAGTATCCTTCTGTGAAAATAGACAACGTCACATTATTGACATCATTAGAATCATTTACACATTCCATCAGCCATCCATCCACCGTTCCACTGGTCTGTATGTCCCTGACCGCTGCTGTCATTGAGGTGGTGTCAGTTCGTTACTACAATGAGTGCATATATTTCGTCTTTTTCAGCATTCTCTAATGTCAGACAAATTTGGGATAGAAAAAGCCTTGTCCCTTGATCAGGATTTTGGTTAGCAAATTTTTCACACTTTTTTGGCCCAAACTCATCTATCATCATTAATCCTGCTACTAATATTAATGCCAGCAGGGCCATTAGGACACACAACCAGTTGCAAAACGTGAATGGTCGTGGGGGGGCAATGTTGTTTTAACCAGCCCTTGAAAGTGAGAGGACAGGTCTCATTCTATGATGAGAACGTCTCTCCTGGGAAGTCATTTTTGGTCTGTTAGTTTTTTTGTTAGTTGTCATTTTGTCCTCATTTGTCATTCGGTCTCCTCCTCCCCCTTCTGTGGGTCCTCTGGGCCCACTAACATAGTATGGTTGGCAAATGAGTTATGGAACCAATTGGGTTTTCCTTCGACTTTAAAAGCGTGCGACGTCCGTTGCAACTACTTTGAAAGCCAATGTAGCGTGGGAGGACCAAGAGTTCCGGACAGCCTGTTTGATGTACACCTGAGAAGGTAGTTAGCAACATGATCAGAGATTTTAAGTTCCTGTGCAGAACTGCACTGAGTTGTGACTAAAGATTTTAGAGTCTCAAAGTAAGGTTTGTCTGGAAAAAGTGAAGAACCTCAGGTAGAGGAACCGATACCGCGTTAGCGTAGCATAGGCCTGCCATGCGTGAGCTCATAGGGGGTGAAGCCAGATCTTAGATTTACTGTGTAGCGCATTGTCATTGTTGCTGCTGGCAGCTGTGAAAGCCAATCAGTGGTGTTAGAGTCATGGCACATTTTAGCCAGTAAAGTTTTTGAGAGTTCTATGAGCCCGTTCAGCCATAGAATTTCCTTTTGGGTGGTACACTGCAGAAAATGTTTTGTCAACACCCAAAAGCTTACAAACTTCTGAAATTTCCCTGGCAGTAAAATGCGAGCCATTGTCAGTATGTATTTCTATGGGCACACCATGAGTAGGAATCAATCAGTGACTAAAGCTTGCACAACAACAGAGCTGTTTCGATTTGCAGGATAGAAATGAACCCAACCTGAAAAAGAATCAATGATTGTTAGGAGGAACGCTTTCCTTTACAGGAGTGAATCATGTCAGTAAATCCATGTGCAGAATTTGTCCANGGCGGGACTGAGGCGGACTGAGGCGGGACTGAGGCGGGACTGAGGCGGGACTGAGGGCTGGGACTGAGGCGGGACTGAGGCGGGACTGAGGCGGGACTAAGCGGGCTAAGCGGGGCTGAGGCGGGGCTGAGGCGGGACTGAGGCGGGACTGAGGCGGGACTGAGGCGGGACTGAGGCGGGACAGAGGCGGGACAGAGGGCGGGACAGAGGCGGGACAGAGGCATTTAGACTGGTCTCAAGCCGGGACTAAAGCCGGGACTAAAGCCGGGTCTAAAGCCGGGTCTAAAGCCGGGTCCAAAGCCGGGTCTAAAAGCCGGGTCCAAAGCCGGGTCCAAAGCCGGGTCCAAAGCCGGGTCCAAGCCGGTCCAAAGCCGGGTCCAAAGCCGGGTCCAAAGCCGGGAAAGCCAAAGCCGGGACCAAAGCCGGGACCAAAGCCGGGACCAAAGCCGGGTCCAAAGCCGGGTCCAAAGCCGGGTCCAAAGCCGGGTCCAAAGCCGGGTCTCAAAGCCGGGACCAAAGCCGGGTAAAGCCGGGTCAAAGCCGGGACTAAAGCCGGGAAAAGCCGGTCTAAAGCCGGGTCCAAAAGCCGGGTCCAAAGCCGGTCCAAAGCCGGTCCAAAGCCGGTCCAAAGCCGGTCCAAAGCCGGTCCAAAGCCGGTCCAAAGCCGGTCCAAACTTGAGCCTGCAGATGTAATGGGAGCAGCCTTGTCCTTGGCACAGAGAGAGTGATTGTGGCGGATGTTTGTCGTTGTTGTTGTTTTCGCTCATGTGGCTTCAGTGAAATGGATCCAGTGAAGTTGTTTACAGTCGGTCACATGTGACTAAGGGCTTGGAGAGTCGCTTGTTATGCTGCATTCATCCATCAAACCAACATGGAGCTCTGGCCATGTCTTACCTTCACCGCGTGTGGACGGAATGAATACAACGTTGAGTGCCGCGAGACCCCCGTCGAGCGTCTAAAGTGCAAATGTGATATTACGGTTGTGGCTTAAGTGTGTAGTTAATCTCATGCTCTTGTGCGCCCGCAGTGATGGAGTCTACGGTTGTGAGCACGTCCACGGCGGCGGGAGAGGAGTTCGACAGAAATGTCCCGCGGATCTGTGGCGTCTGCGGCGACAAGGCCACCGGGTTTCACTTCAACGCCATGACCTGCGAAGGCTGCAAGGGGTTCTTCAGGTATGGCACTAACACACGTACACTTATGGGGTTCTTCAGGTATGGCACTAACACACGTACACTTATGGGGTTCTTCAGGTATGACACTAACACACGTACACTTATGGGGTTCTTCAGGTATGGCACTAACACACGTACACTTATGGGGTTTCTTCAGGTACGGCACTTAGAACACAACGTACACTTATGGGGTTCTTCAGGTATGGCACTAACACACGTACACTTATGGGTTCTTCAGGTATGGCACTAACACACGTACACTTATGGGGTTCTTCAGGTATGGCACTAACACACGTACACTTATGGGGTTCTTCAGGTATGGCACTAACACACACGTACACTTATGGGTTCTTCAGGTATGGCACTAACACACGTACACTTATGGGGTTCTTCAGGTACGGCACTTAGAACACACGTACACTTATGGGGTTCTTCAGGTACGGCACTTAGAACACACGTACACTTATGGGTTCTTTCAGGTATGGCACTAACACACATACACTTATGGGGTTCTTCAGGTATGGCACTAACACACGTACACTTATGGGGTTCTTCAGGTATGGCACTAACACACATACACTTATGGGGTTCTTCAGGTATGGCACTAACACACGTACACTTATGGGGTTCTTCAGGTATGGCAAAACACGTACACTTATGGGGTTCTTCAGGTACGGCACTTAGAACACACGTACACTTCTGGGGTTCTTCAGGTACGGCACTTAGAACACACGTACACTTATGGGGTTCTTCAGGTACGGCACTTAGAACACACGTACACTTATGGGGTTCTTCAGGTACGGCACTTAGAACACACGTACACTTATGGGGTTCTTCAGGTACGGCACTTAGAACACACGTACACTTATGGGTTTCTTCAGGTACAGCACTTAGAACACACACTTGTAAATGTATGGGGTTCTTCAGGTACGGCACTTAGAACACTCACTTGTACATTTATGGGGTTCTTCAGGTATGGCACCTAGAACACACGTACACTTATGGGGTTCTTCAGGTACGGCACTTAGAACACTCACTTGTACATTTATGGGGTTCTTCAGGTACAGCACTTAGAACACTCACTTGTACATTTATGGGGTTCTTCAGGTATGGCACCTAGAACACACGTACACTTATGGGGTTCTTCAGGTACGGCACTTAGAACACTCACTTGTACATTTATGGGGTTCTTCAGGTATGGCACCTAGAACACACGTACATTTATGGGGTTCTTCAGGTACAGCACTTAGAACACACGCACGTACATTTTTGGGGTTCTTCAGGTATGGCACTTAGAACACTTGCACTTGTACATTTATACACACTTCATGTACTTTCACACACGCGTCTACTGCTGCCTTTTGCGTGATGTCATCAGCCAGCAGGAGGCACTGCTCCGTCTGAAGCTCTCTTACTCAAGACTTTTATCTGAGCTTTGTTTTAACTCATGGGCAGAGAAAGCTGCTCCATGTAACTTTTATATTGGAGGTGTGTCACCTGCTTTTATTTTTTATTTTTTTTACATATAGATCATTTAAAACCCGGACTTGAACCAGGACTTGAACCTGGACGTAACGTGAAGTCCATCCCAGGTCTTCCCCTAAACACTGTAACATGATTCTGCCGTCAAGTTTAATGTAAAGACACGTTTCTGTTTAGGAAGACTAGTATTACTAATTTTATATTTGGTAAATCTGTAGTTTACATGAATCCAAAGTCTGTATAACAAACATTTCTAATGTAACTACAGTTCTTTGACCCCGGGTGACCAGAGGTCATGTGCAAGGGGTCAGTGGTTTCCGTGGGGATGAAATGGCACCATAAACACACATAGGAGAGGACCCTTCATGTGGAGCCTAATGGAGTTGTATGTAAATGAACACGCTCACTCCTGCTCACTCCTGTTCACTCCTGCTCAGAGAGAGAAACCGTAATGTCCGCCCACAGTTACATAAGGACTGTTTACTCTGAGGAGGGGGAATAAAGATGAGAAACAGGCCAAAGGTGACACGGCCGTTCACACAAACCTTTAAAACTCCCGTGGTCTGATAAACACGAGCTGTCGTCCTGGAGCTGTGTCTATGCCAGAATATGACTAAAGTTCACATGCAAAGACTTCTGTTACTATCTCTGTGCAGTGTTCCAATGAACGTATGAAACCTTCTCCCCATTAGTTTAGAGCCCACATTTCAGTACAATTACATGTCACACACACGACATGACACATTCCGCTGACGTGGTGTCTCGGTGCAGGCGCAGCATGAAAGAGGAAAGCCTCGTTCACGTGTCCCTTTAACGGCAGCTGCACCATCACCAAGGACAACAGACGGCACTGCCAGGCCTGCAGGCTCAAGCGCTGCGTGGACATCGGCATGATGAAGGAGTGTGAGTAACAACACAAATACTGTGTACATGAAGGAGTGTGAGTAACAAATACTGTGTACATGAAGGAGTGTGAGCAACAACACAAATACTGTGTACATGAAGGAGTGTGAGTAACAACAAATACTGTGTACATGAAAGGAGTGTGACTGTGTACATGAAGGAGTGTGAGTACACAATATGTGTACATGAAGGAGTGTGAGTACAAATACTGTGTACATGAAGGAGTGTGAGCACAACACAAATACTGTGTACATGAAGGAGTGTGAGTAACAACACAAATACTGTGTACATGAAGGAGTGTGAGTAACAACACAAATACTGTGTACATGGAGTGTGAGTAACAAATACTGTGTACATGAAGGAGTGTGAGTAACAACACAAATACTGTGTACATGAAGGAGTGTGAGTAACAAATACTGTGTACATGAAGGAGTGTGAGTAACAACACAAATACGTTACATGAAGGAGTGTGAGTAACAACACAAATACTGTGTACATGGAGTGTGAGTAACAAATAATGTGTACATGAAGGAGTGTGAGTAACAACACAAATACTGTGTACATGAAGGAGTGTGAGTAACAACACAAATACTGTGTACATGAAGGATGTGAGCAACAACACAAATACTGTGTACATGAGGAGTGTGAGTAACAAATACTGTGTACATGAAGGAGTGTGAGTAACAACACAAATACTGTGTACATGAAGGAGTGTGAGCAACAACACAAATACTGTGTACATGAAGGAGTGTGAGTAACAACACAAATACTGTGTACATGAAGGAGTGTGAGTAACAACAAATACTGTGTACATGGAAGTGTGAGTAAACAAATACTGTGTACATGAAGGAGTGTGAGTAAACACATATTACTGTGTGCATGAAGGAGTGTGAGCAACAACACAAATACTGTGTACATGAAGGAGTGTGAGTAACAACACAAATACTGTGTACGTGAAGGAGTGTGAGTAACAACACAAATATGTGTACATGAAGGAGTGTGAGTAACAAATACTGTGTACATGAAGGAGTGTGAGCAACAACACAAATACTGTGTACATGAAGGAGTGTGAGTAACAACACAAATACTGTGTACATGAAGGAGTGTGAGTAACAACACAAATACTGTGTACATGGAGTGTGAGTAACAACAAATACTGTGTACATGAAGGAGTGTGAGTAACAAACAAATACTGTGTACATGAAGGAGTGTGAGTAACAACACAAATACTGTGTACATGAAGGAGTGTGAGTAAACAACACAATACTGTGTACGTGAAGGAGTGTGAGTAACAACACAAATACTGTGTACATGAAGGAGTGTGAGTAACAAATAACTGTGTACATGAAGGAGTGTGAGTAACAACACAAATACTGTGTACATGAAGGAGTGTGAGTAACAACACAAATACTGTGTACATGGAGTGTGAGTAACAAATACTGTGTACATGAAGGAGTGTGAGTAACAACACAAATACTGTGTACATGAAGGAGTGTGAGTAACACAAATACTGTGTGCATGAAGGAGTGTGAGCAACAACACAAATACTGTGTACATGAAGGAGTGTGAGTAACAAATACTGTGTACATGAAGGAGTGTGAGTAACAACACAAATACTGTGTACATGAAGGAGTGTGAGCAACAACACAAATACTGTGTACATGAAGGAGTGTGAGTAACAACACAAATACTGTGTACATGAAGGAGTGTGAGTAACAAATACTGTGTACATGAGGGAGTGTGAGTAACAAATACTGTATACATGATGGAGTGTGAGTGACACATTCTGTGTACATGAGGGAGAGTGAGTAACAACACAAATACTGTGTGTACGTGAAGGAGTGTGAGTAACAACACAAATACTTTGGGCTGGAATCACATGATTTTGCGATACATTTAATACTCTGTATGTTTCACGTGATATTCGGTGATTTCTCATTATTATTATTATAAGATACATGTTCACAGCAGTATTTTCAGCAGTATAAATTTAATATGAAATACACCCATTTTAATCATTATCATAGTGTATTTTCTCTAAATAAACTTGTAGCACTTTCACAAAATTGTTTTGTATATATTTTACAATCGATAATAATGATAATAATAATATAATCTATTATTAATAATATCAACACTGTTTCACCTAATTTAATATCACAATATAATCGATATTTAAATACTTGGACCTTCAAATCTCTCTGTTTGGAATGAAAGAATAAAAATGAAATTGTAACGTGATATTGACCATCTGAAGACTAATGCAATATTAGTATTATTAATATTAGTATTTCTATTATTAGTACTATAATAATACATTATTATTGTTATTGTAGAAAAAGCTTCCGTTGTTTCGACTCATCCAAGAGTCATTCTCAATCTGTGGATCGAGTCGAGATATTTATCCTCCTCTGCGCAGGCCTCTGTGCAGGCCTCTGTGCAGGCCCTCCGTGAGCCTCTGTGCGGGCCTCTGTCTAGGCCTCTGTTCGGACCTCTGTGCAGGCCTCTGTTCGGACCTCTGTGCAGGCCCTCCGTGAGCCTCTGTGCGGGCCTCTGTGTGAGCCTCTGTGCGGGCCTCTGTCTAGGCCTCTGTTCGGACCTCTGTGCAGGCCTCTGTGCAGGCCTCTGTGCAGGCCCTCCGTGAGCCTCTGTGCGGGCCTCTGTGTGAGCCTCTGTGCGGGCCTCTGTCTAGGCCTCTGTTCGGACCTCTGTGTAGGTCTCTGTGTAGGTCTCTTAGGCCTCTGTGTAGGTCTCTGTGTAGGTCTCTTAGGCCTCTGTGTAGGTCTCTTAGGCCTCTGTGTAGGTCTCTGTGTAGGTCTCTTAGGCCTCTGTGTGAGCCTCCTGATACTTGAGACTACTCTTCTCTGTATCCTAACAGCTCTGTAATGGGTCATCAACATCCTATTGTAAACTGACTGCAGCTCCCTCATCACTGAGTGATGAGCATCAGAATGACCGGGGCCCCGCCCCCTGGCTTCAGAACACTATGATTCTTAGGAGTCTTATTATCAGTGTACCATCGGTGTTGGGGGTTGGGTGATTCGGCAAATCAATACAAACATCATGCTCCTTTTACCAGAAGGTTGAGGGTTCGAGTCCCATTCAAACACCTGACCCTGTGTGAATGTGGTGTTCTGAAGATGGCGTCTGAAGGTTCATCCCGTCAGCGGTGAAAGGTGCGACCTCTTTGTTTGAACAGACCCGAGTCCACAGGCGTTTGCTGTGGGGCCTCGGCTCCTGTAAATATTAAGTAATGTTTGAGATCAGGTCGAGTCTCTTGGGGTCTTTGCCCCTTTCACAGAGTTCATCAGCTTTAGTTTACCACAATACTGTATGATGTTTCTGCTGAATGTCTGCACTTGTCCTCGTTCGCCTAACCTGTCCAGCTGTGCTTTGTCTGAGCAGTTCTAAATACTAAACGTGTGCTTGTGGTTTTTATTTATTAACCTTTAGTTCTCGATTTAACCTGCGGATCGAGATGTGTAGGTTCATTTTCCTGTTACATAAAAGACATCAGAATGTGCCAAAATGTGCCTGTTATTGTCTTGTTCAGGTTCAGTTGTGACACTCTTTTTCACACCAACGACCACCAAAGGAACGTATTGGACCCTTTGAGTAGAATCGGGTCAAAACCAGGTCAAAACCAGATCTAGTTCTGAGTCCAAACTCTTGCCTTAAGAGATCTAAAACGGGACCACACGTATGTTTGCTTTACTCGTTCTGAACAAGGACAAACCCAAAACAAAAATGTGGCGAAAAATGACTTTATCATGAGCCAATATTTGAACTGCAGAAGAATCCACGTACCACCGGAAAGAGCCCGCGTGCCACAGTTTGAGAAACACCACACTCTTTTTCAGCTCATTTTTAATAGTTGTTTTTAATTATAAACAACATACTCAATATTTGAATAACCAGGAGCTCTAGATTAATCGGTTATCAGGTTTTTTACCCATTCAATGTTTTGTCTGCAAACATCCTGACTAATAATCGACTGTATAATGATGATAAATACATATACATGTTTGTTTTCATGGCGTTTAAAATGGCGCTTCGCGTGCACAGACGCAGGTAGCACGTGACGTTGCGTGTGTGTTCGGGCGTCGGCCACAGTTCGTCTCTAGAGCGCGCTTGTTTTTCCTCTTGATGTAAATTCAAACCGAACACAAGCCGATTGTTGTGGCCGCTTGGTCTCCGCCTCCCTGGACTTTACTGGGAGCTGTTTCGGTACAAACAATCCCCCCGTTACGACAAAGAGCCCGCTTTCGGCTCTACGGACGCTTTACTAGGCACACCTGTCCTCACCCTGCAGCCGCTCCGAGCTCACATTAAATACTTAACGGCCAAATAATGTGCTGAACTGGCATTTTTAAACCCCGTTCTGGAGTTTTTTAAGCTTCATTCACTCTTCTTCTCTGAGCCTCACAAAACCAGAACATATCAACTTGATCTGAGCATTTCGCACTCAAATGATGTCCATTACAGCTCCGTGCTTTATAGTAATGTGTCGGGCTAACACCAATCCTGATGAAGGAACACCCGCCTGGTTCACATGTGCATCGTTTCAGTTCAAAGATGGCATCAGGATGGAGAAGAAGATCTGGGTTTATGCCTGGTTTAATCCTACAGTTGTCTTGCTCAAAAACACTCTACTTATTATATTATTATTATTATTATTATTATTATTATTATTATTATTATTATTATTATTATTATTATTATTATTATTATGTATTAATAATAATAATAATAATAATAATAATACATAATAATAATAATAAATAATCACAGTCATTCTCTGGTTTATACAGACTCTAAAACATATACACAAAGACAGTGGCATTAATAAATCAAAATGTCAAAAAGGATTCAACTGTTTCTGATTTTCATCAATAATGCACTTCATTTGTAAACGTTCTCTACGCAGAAGCCTTCAGTCACTGTAGTCCAACCTTGATGATGATGCATTTTAAAAGTCTTAATGTTACAGCCCTCGTTAAGAGTAATGTTATGGGTCTTATCATCGTCTTTCTTTTGATCACTTTATCTTTCATGTTTTCATAGACACGATTCTTTGTTGACAGTTATCCTGACGGACGAGGAGGTGCAGAGGAAGAAGGACCTGAATCCAGAGGAGGAAGGACGAAGAGGCCCCAGCGCGAGGCCCAGAAAGAGGCTCGGCGGCCCAGACTCTCGGACGAGCAGAGCCAGGTCATCGCGACGCTTGTGGAGGCGCATCACAAGACCTACGACGACTCCTACTCAGACTTCTGCAGGTTCAGGGTGCGTCCACGAGCCCCCGTTTATCTGAGGAGCAAAGTAATACCAGAGAATACTTAAGATGTATTATTCTGTTTTAATGTCTCGTACGTTCAGCGGTGGGCGTTTAAACCCTTTGTAACGCTCCTGTTGTCATGTTTCCTCGTGTTGAAGACCCCCGCACCTCCCCCAGAGCCTCATACGTTCAGCGGCGGGCGTTTTGAACCCTTTATAACGCTCCTGTTGTCATGTTTCCTCTTGTTGAAGACCCCCGCACCTCCCCCAGAGCCTCATACGTTCAGCGGCGGGCGTTTTGAACCCTTTATAACGCTCCTGTTGTCATGTTTCCTCTTGTGAAGACCCCAAGATGCTTGTGCTCAAAGAGGTTTGTCGGTTCGCCTGCGTTGCTACATTTAACTTCTCAATTTTACGAATTGAATGTTACAGAGACTTTTTTACTCTTCTTGAGCAAGTATCTTGGAATACTATCGTGCTTTCTCATAGCCTTGCGTCATTCGTTAGCAGTAAGAGTGGAAAGCGTTGGTAAATGTAATCGCTGTTTTAGACGTTCCCGATGTCAAAGTTGTCAAATTTTTTTACGCGTCTGTTGAAATCATAATGATAATATTCATTCTCAAATACAATTGATAGCAAATCAGTTGACATTATCACTGTCACAACTATAGGGATAGTCTCTTTAATGGGTGGTACGATTCAGAAATCAATGTGTTGATGAATTTAAAGCAAATTCAGTCTGTGCTGCGACACTCTTTTTAATCATCCCATATGATAATAACCAGAATACCTCGTAAATGGTTGGCTTCATTTTTATCTCTTTCCGCTTTCTTTGTTGAAGACCTCATTTGGGCGATCTTTCAGAACCAAGCAGTAGACTCAAAATAGCGCTTAGAGTGATATGATTAACCTGTCGTATGTTTAGTTTCTCGACCAGTATATATTCTCTGAAACGGGTCGTCAATTTTTGGCTTATCTTTTCCATACCTCTGACTACGTTAAGCTACCAATCGACTGCCGGGCAGTTAAGATGTCGAGATGTGACTCACTCTTATGTGCTTAGAGAAGTGAACGCCATGCTGAACCGCCGCCACTTTGTTACTTCGTCCAGAGCCCCTCATACCGGCAGTTCAGCTTTTTCGACGGGGTCCCGTATAAACTATCGTGATCCGTCAGCCGGAGCGTTTTAAACAAACCTTGTTCCTATTAACGCTAACGCCCTGTTGAAAGATCAGCGTCTATCATTTTGTTTTCCCTCCCCTAGTGCTCCCCTACCCCGTAGCAGCACCTTGACAAACCTCGGTACTATGTGACGGTCGCCGGTGACGCGCACGGGTTTAGCTGGTGCTTAATCTAGTGCGTGAAGTACTGGGCCGTGTGTACTTGAGACTTCGTGCCCGCTTGACGTGTGCTGAGCATGCCGTACAGAATACCAACAACTTATGCGATCATAGTGTCACGAAAACAAATTTCCATGTTCTTACTGTATACGCTCTTTTCGTGTCCAACTCGGTTTATGTGCCCGATCTTAGAGTCCTATGTGATCGATGATTGCGATCATAGAGGACTAGATGGAAGTCTTACACTCAAAGATGTTCAAAAAATAACAAAATGTACAGAAAAAGAAAGAATAGTAGCAAACTCACTGGAAAAAAGGTCGAGAAAACCTCCAAATTTACTCTCAAATCATAACATAATTAGTCGACTGGTAAACAAAAGACATTGGCTTATTAAACGACGAAAGATCTGGAGCTCTGGACACTTATAGAAATGTAACCAATTACTAAATAATAATCAAGAGAACTTAAGAAGCATCATTTGAATTCAATCCATACTCCAAAAAGTAAACATATACTTTTTTTTACTCAGCTGTATTGTTTTAGAAAGTTAAATTTTTCTTTCAAATGTGGACTATGTGAACAAATACATTTCAATCTTCGTTCATTTTGTCTGAAGATATTGTTTTTTTTACACTTAATATGGCTATTTTGCCAGTCCATCGTTTACAAAAATGCTCCAGCGAAACCCACCATAACCGTCATCACTTTTAGTTTTGCCTGTGGTTTGTCTCGTGTAAACTTGCTGAATAAACTGCTTTTCTCAGTCCAGTCGACAGAAACAACAAGCGGCAGATACTGGGAATAGAAGACAGAAGCGTCGCACGGGATTCCGACTCCGATGCCGTCGCACTGTTGTTTTCCCGTAGCATTCCTGGTGTGACGGATGTATGTATTTTAAGGTGACTTTAAGCCTAGCCGGTGATTAGGGGGCGCTGTGGTTGGCAGAAAGGGCAATGTTCTCTATGGATTTGGATGGTGGATGTGCTGGGACTTCGTGCTGTAATTAGTGGCTACATTTCCTGCGGCTGAAAAGGGCTCGCGGCTGTCACCACGAAGGAGGGTCGCGTCAAGTTCATTTTTACAGGGTTTTTACAAGTAAGGCAATCAGCAAAAAAATGTGATTGTAAAACTGCATATTTCCGGTCAGACCAAACTGACTGAAGGTGAATCTGGAACACAAAGAGGTGCAAAGATCTCACTCTTCCATAAATGATTCTACCTGCCTGAAATGGGAGCGCCTGATTGGGGCCTGATTGGAGCTTTTGATGCAAATAGAAGACACTATTGGGATTGTGTCTGCAATAATAATCTTTATAATGATAATTATTATATATTTTGAAAATATATGACCATTTTAAATTGCAATAATGATTTTAAATAACTAATAAACACTCTAAATACAACTTTAGCGGTTAAAGGAGAAGGAAAACCATCATAATGTGGTTAAATGCTCCATTAAAAGTTAAATAGGTCTCTTTTAAAATTATTTGGTAAATAAACTAATAGCAAATACTATGAAACATCTCAAAATTACAATATTGTATTGTAACGAGACAATTATATTAACAATTGGTCAAACTATGCAACAAATGATGCAAAAAATTTAAAACAAAGAAAGTCTTTATAATAATAACGTCTTATTTAAAGCATGAACATAAATCATAATGAACAAATTGTTTATTAAAAATTATTCAGGCTTAATAACTACTTAATGCAACAATATGTAACTTTCTGAAGGTGGCACGACACCTGCATGTTTCCAGGGAAACAGAATAAGTTACAACCATACTATGGAACATTCTCCATGGATATATATATTTTTTGCCATACTGTGGAACATTATAGTCAAATTGACAACAGTTCCATGGAAACAAGCTGGAGGAGGCTCCTAAGAACAAGTATGAGTCAGGTTTGTGGAGAGGCAGCTCACTCACAGTAAAGACAGGAAAGGTCTTCTGTTATGAAAAACAAAAAAAGGGGCTTTAATTTGTGTATTTTATTCTTTTTTTGCTAAAACGTTACGTACTGGGGCTTTAATTAAGAGATTAAGGCTGGTGTTAGGGTTAGAGTATTAATTAAGTAGTTACTAAACCTGAATCATTATTAATAAACGATGTGCTCATTATGAATGAAGTCTTTATTAAACTAATAAAGTGTTGTTATTATAAAGTATCTTCTGAAGCGCTGCACTTATAAAAACACTCACGGTTCACATCAGTTTCAAAACAGCACTATTTATGAAATGAAAGCCAGACTTTATGATTGTGTGACATGATTATGGGCGCTCCGTCGTTATCAGCCGTTGTGAACCTCTCATGTTCTTCCCTCATGTCTAGACGGCAGCGTTCAGTCGAGTTTGGAGCACAGTGCAGACCGCGTCACGACATTAAATCCTCTAACATGCTTGTTGTCGCCGTCTGGACTTATTTGAACCGGGATCACACACACGGCACAGGATATGAGGCACTTTCTGTTTTTAGACACATGGATTTATGGAAGTCGTGAGAGAAAAGTGGCATTACATGGAAGGAACGGCACAATATTGACCGTCTGCATGACTTTTTCTAAGTTCGAAGTGAGCGTTTTGGCCGGATGCTTTAAATAGTTGCATGTCATGTCCTTTGAAGTGACTCAAAATTGTGTCATGCTTGAACATCAAAGACAAGTTTATTCCAATTGTAAATCTTGAGAAACTTTAGTCCATATTTTGTGCATTTTAGTGCCTGTCGTTGTGTCCTCGGGCGAGACACATTTCCGTGCACGTGTGAGTGAGTGTTGGGTGGTGCAGCCTCGCTTCTGTTAGTCTGGATTATTAGGATTATTATTATTATTCAAAAAAGACAGCCGCCTATTCTGCTTTTTATATCAAAGGATAGACGTTTTAGAGCTTTCACAACATCAGTTTAAAAAAGCTTTAAAATCTCCGAGCAACGGCACATTTCCAGCTCACGTTTCCTTTTAAGCTTGATGTGTATCGCGCCTGTTTTGAATGGTGTATCTCACAGGGTGGTCAGAGGTATTGGAAATCGGATACTTAATAAATACTACGTTTGAAACTCTGGTACTCACCGTCTCACTTACACGTACTGATATTTTGCTGCTGTTTTATTCAAGCCTAATTTATGCCATTTCTTTGGACGTTACGGCATGTTTAGGACTTTGAGGAGGGTTTTTGGAAACAATCCATCACAAGTGAAAATAAATACATCTCAATCTAAAAGTAATGGATGTATAATCAAAGCAACGTGCAGAGAACGAAAAGAGAAGATACTTTGAATACGTTGTGTACATATTTTTGTGTAGGGAAGATTTGCAAAACAGCAGCACCATTGAATGTTTTCAGTAAGAAGACAACATTCTGGGCCAGTCCTTGGGAGTTGAGATTTGATTGGCTCGGAGCAAACCACATGGCTGTGTTAAGCATCCTTATATGGTCATGGTGGGCGGAGCTAAAGAGAGGAGAAAGTGTGAGAATGGATCACACAGTGCAGTGAACGGTGAAGGCTTCACTCTGTGGGGGACAGAGCCGGGACTGAGCCGGGACTGAGAAGAGACTGAGCCGGGAGAAGAGACTGAGCCGGGACTGAGCCGGGACTGAGCCGGGACTGAGAGAGACTGAGAAGGACGAGCCTGGACTGAGGGACTGAGAAGAGACTGAGAAGGGACTGAGCCTGGACTGAGAAGACTGACTGAGAAGGGACTGAGCCTGGACTGAGAAGAGACTGAGAAGGGACTGAGCCAGGACTGAGCCGGGACTGAGAAGAGACTGAGAAGGGACTGAGCCGGGACTGAGCTCCGGGACGGAGCCGGGACTGAGAAGAGAACTCGAGAAAGGGACTGAAGCCAGGTCTGAGCCGGACTGAGAAGATGGAACTGAGAGGACCTGAGCGGGACTGAGCCGGACTGAGCCCGGGACTGAGAAAGACTTGAGCCGGGATCGTGAGCCGGGACTGAGCCGGGACTGAGAAGGACTGAGCCGGGATGACGCCGGGACTTTAGCCGGGACTGAGCCTGGACTGAGCCGAGACTGAGCCGAGACAGAGCCAGAACTGAGCTGAGACAGAACCGGGACAGAACCGGGACTGAGCCGGGACTGAGCCGGGACTGAGCCGGGACTGAGCCGGAACAGAACCGGGACAGAACCGTGCCTGAGCCGGGACTGAGCTGAGACAGAACCGGGACTGAGCCGGGACTGAGCTGAGACAGTGAAGAGGACACTACAGGATGGAGACAAACAAATCAAAATAATCTGAGCTGCTTTGTGTTTTAAAGATTCGTTGCCATTTTCACTTACGGGAAGGAAAGACTGAATTCATTCAAAAATAATTATAGTGTGTTTTGAGAGTTTCAGAGAGTTTCTTAGACAAAACACATTAAAAAAGAGATGTTGAAGATCTGAAATTGGAAATTACAACAACAAAAAATGTCCGAAAGATGCAACCTGAAGGACTTCACAGCAGCGTTGTGTTGCTTTTACAACAAGAACTCAATCAATGCAAAGGTGAGAAGAAAGTTTCATATTTAAGATCGCAAGCAATATCGCCATGCCGACGTGAACGATCACAAAGTTCAGGTTTTCATTATTAACTCTGATGGACGGATTTGGATTAATGCATTTCAGATGTTGTTATTGTTGTTATTACATACTGTCATAATGGCATCTTATCTATTAGCGTTGTCAAGACACTATGGAATATACTCCATTCTCGATACCGATTTTGATACCACAATTATTTAAAAATGCTCTTTTTTAGGTCAATGTTTTAGGCAATAGACTGACATTTTCAGCACTAAATGATTGCACTTTCTTTGTCAGACCCTGTTCCTGTTCTCTCATGCTGGTTCTCCTAAAGCTCAATCTCATTCTTAAAAGGTTTTGTTTTGTCCCGTTTATGTGATTTCTTTAGTACAGACGCTAGTTTTATTTTCGATACTTTTGACAACCCTAGTATCCAAAAAGTATATAGTATTGTTTGAGGCTTTGTGCATCATTTTCTTTCATTTGGGAGTGTTTCTGTTGCTTATACCAACAGCTGATCAATGAAATAACGAATGAACTGCACTGCCGTGGTCATTTTTCATTGTTTTGCCAATTTTATTTAGTTTGTGAGTTGCTTTCCTGCTGTACAAATGCATTTGCACGCCACCACAAGCAGTAAATGTATTCCAATGCCTCCGCACCTCACTTATCGCGTGTGTTATGCCGTATTGCGGTCTCACTAACTGGCTCCTATATGAGGCAAGTGGGACTTAGAGATGGAGCATATTGGGCTGCTGTGCGGAGAACAACACTTCCCTGACAGAGTAATCTAATGAGAGTGAATGGTCGTGTGGGCCTCTTCCCCTGTGCTGCGTGTGTGAGCCGAACACTGGGCTTTTATTATGGGCCCGGGCGCTCCCATAAACGGCCACAGTGTGACTGCCGTGTCTGTGTGCGCCGCTAAGAGATATACGGCCGGTTCTGTCCATAAAGAGGGGCGGAGTCAAGACGGTGGCAGAGGCGTAACTGGGTGAGAAAACAGTGATAAATGTCCAGTTTGGGCTGGAGGAAGCGCTTTAGTGACGTACGAATGCTGTTAAAGAGATTGGGTGGGAGAAGAGGTGATACAAATGCAAGCGATATTCAGGCGATATTCTGTCAATCAAACTGAAATATTGTTAAAGCATGTCTCTGTTGAAATATTGTTAAAGCATGTCTCTGTTGAGGTGTAGTGTCAGGCAGTTGTGAAGTGACTGATATTTCTGCACTTCTGTGGGTAGAATTGTACAGTTTTTGCCCTTATTTGGACGTTCTGAACCTGTTTTTCTTTCTTTCTCTTCTTTGTTTATCTTATTATATACAATACAATCTATATTCAAATGCTGCATATCGTCTAAACAACGTTCACAATGTTATAAATATTTTGGATAATCTGCCCACCAACAGAAGGTCAAAGTCACAAAAGGCACATTTCTGGAAACTCCCTTAATTTTTTTTAAATAAAACATTTCTGTGATAAGATTGGGACAAATGACAATACAAACGTTGAGTTTTATTTGGAATTTCAAATATAAAAATGTCAAACTTGATCTCGATACATTTCTTGATTTGGAGACAATGAAGGCTAATTATCTTCTCTTATTTTCTACTTAAAAAAAGGATTGTTATTCGATACCAATTTCAATACCAGTGATAAATAAACACAAAATAATATGAAGTATGAAGAGTGACTTCATACTCATTTTGATATCAATCCATCCAGACCATTAAAACTATTCAGGAAAGGTATCGTTTTGTCCTATTTATTTTAACTTAAATGTTTAGAATAAATACTACGATATTCAAGTTTTAGTATGGATTTGTTTCTGGGTGTCGATTCTTACAAGCCTGCAGCTTTCAACATTTCATCGAGATTAAATGTCACACAAATTGTATTTTCTGAATTTCCCTTCATCACAAGTAAATCCCTAGAAACATGCCAATGCTGTTGGGATTAACGCTGAAAACGTGAAATTAATCTTCTGCTGTGTGATGATCTGAAATAGTGACATGTTTTTGATGGATGTACAAGGGATAAATAGGTCCTGTGGGTTAAATGGGCATCAAACCAGATCAACAGAAGGAGCAGAAGAGAGCGGCTGCAGGCACAAGAACATAAGAGCAATATCAAGGGCCCTGCTTCAAGTATTATTCACTTTTATCATCCCAATGATGTTCAGCGAGGACAAAACACTCCTTTTAAATGTCACTGTAAATGGCCTGACCTCCGGATCAGATAGATTGAGATAAATTCTGCGCGGAGAGAGTAAGCAAAAGCAGCAGCAAATACAAAAATGAGACGTTTTCATCGAGACGCGATGTCACACAAACGGATGAGTTCCAACTAAACACAATGACCGCACGTCTTCTCGTAACATTTGAGCCCCAAACCTACAATTACAACTGCGTGACCAGTGATACTCATTTGTGTTCGTCCACATAATTTAAGCCGTGGTTTAGTCTGATTTTAGACCAGGTTTAGTCCCAGTTTGGACCTGGTTTAGTGGGAGGGGTGTCACGGTATCAGGTTTTAACTGTTACGATTATTGTGAGAACGTCGCGCTTTTACTACCAACAGCGAGAGTTTTAAAAAAGGCCTTTACATTTTGGAGATTTATTGTAATAAGGATGGCACATTTTTGCTTCTAAATTCCTTACATTTCTTATTTCTTGACATCCATATCTGGTGTCACTCAAAAAGCCAGACATTTGTAATATGCTAGAGTTAAAAGGTTGAGAATTACTGCTCTTAAAGGGATCAAATACTAAATCTGGAATGGCTAATTATAGCAATTTTGTGCTAATAATAGTCATTACAGGTCAGGTGTTGTAATATTTCTGTTTGTAAAAAAGCTGGCATATATAGGGCTGGGCAAAACTGTATGGCAAAACATGTTTATAATGTCCTTTTTTAACATTTGATTTGATGGTGTTTCTTGACATTTATTGACTTTTCATAATAAGTTTCATGGACAAAGAAAAGGTAGACTTTCAAAAGAAAATCTCAACGCTTCCCCGCTCCAGAGCCATTTCGCATTCAAAAAATGATCCATTTATTCCCGCACAAGTTCCAAATCTGTGCAAACACTTACTCACCCATGGGATCCAAAATACACACATCTTCAGTTCGGTCTGAAGAGCCTGGACGAGTCTCAGGCCGTTTGTTTATTTCAGGGGCGAATGTGAAACAAATGAGCTCGTTGGTCATTTATCTTTTAGAACAAAATCAAACTCTTGTCTAAACCTCACATTAAAGGCGCTGTGGCGGATTTGTAAAACATGGAAAACAGAGCTAGTTCATTTTAAACTCTTTACAGCGCCACATGTAACACTTACCGAGTCCTAAAGATTCACTGCATTGAGCTTATTTCACAGTGTTGTATGAAAGCTTTGTTTATGGATTCTTCAGAAATCCGTAAAACGTTTTCCAGTCCCTTTCTCTCCGTAAAGAAGCCACGTTTGTTTTTGCACACACTTTAATCCACCTGTCAATCAAACGGTGAACAGCCGAGCTTATGAAGATACGGAGAGATAATGTGATGAACATGGGATGGCGTAGATGCCCCGCCCCGTAAGAAGGTGCCACAACGCTGGGCAGAGATTCTTCATTCACGCCGTTGCGAGTGCGGCGTTATTTTCAACACACTGCGGGACGCCATAAGCACGACGTTCAAGTGTGTCCCAGAGACGGCACAAGGGAAGACGAGGCCTCTGCTCGCAAACAGGAAAGGAGTGGACCGTGTTCGGATGCACGGAGACGGCTTTGATCCTCGCTATCACCTCAGGGACTGTCAGTGTCTAGATTTGATCACTGCTGAGGAAATGCAACTTTTTTTTTAACGTTGCACTCTGTTTCATAAGCCCCTTTGGAGGTGTGTGACTGCATTCCCATCTCTTTCACTGCACTTCGACAGTTTGCATTAAGTTTGTCAGCTGCGTCTTCACTCTTGAGGGTGGAAAATAGAAAATAGAGCAGATAGAAATAGAAACATCTGGACTTTTTCTTCGCAGCGGTATTGAAAGGGGGGGTCAAAAGCAGAGGACAATAAAGTATCTTCACAATCAAATCAAAATTGCAATTTGAGTCGTCGCAGTCATCAAGCGCTGCTGCTGTTTAGGTAATTGAACATCCTTTGCATCTTTTTAATGGGAAACTCTTGCTGACCCTGTGGTTTATACCTCTACGTCTCCTGTTTTAGTTTAGAAGTTTATATTTCAATCTTCTCTGAACTAAATTAAAACTGAAATTTCAACTGTGATTGCGCTTACTTTCAGTTTCGGATAAGAGGCAGCGCCAGCGAGTGTGGTACGACTATCGTTCCAAAGCATGCAAATGGGGAAACTTGCTTTGGCACTTTCTGTTTTCAAATCTTAGCAAAACATCTGACATCGATAATCCACATCGTTGACAGCAGAGAAAACAGCATCCATTTAAAATGTGCGGATAATGTTTAACACAATCTGAAGTCAGGAGAGCATCTAAAAGTAAAGGCTGGGGACTTCGTCGTCATACTTTAGCACACTCGGGATTATACCGTGTTGGGAGAGGAGGCAAAGGCTTTATGATTTCAAAGAGTTACCCGTCCATCACATCAGGAGACACAAAGGACAAAGAGCTTAGACCAGTGTCTCCTGATTGGTCAGCCGCAGCTAAGACTGGATTGTCAATGCAACAAATGGGACCTACAGCGACGCAGCGGAAATCCACATACAGGAAATGCCTTTTAAGAGAGCTCTCCTTGTGGCTTTGCAAAGCTCATAGATGTTTGAGACGTTCAATAAATGTTTGGCACAATACAATAAAAGTGCAAACGACGGCATAACGAAACTGAATGTGTATAAGGTAAGTTAACGTGACTGAATCAATGGCATGAAAAAGAATACACTTTTTTCAATGTTTTCATCATAAAAAACTTTAGGGCTGCAACCAAAGATAATTTTGCTAATCGATTAGTCAAGCTATTATTTACATGAATAGATTATTTGTTTAGAACGCAAAAGCCGCGTGATGAAAAGATTTTTACAACATTTGACCCAAATTCAAAAAATGTACACATTTGCCACGTCATTTTCATGCAACTGCGGCTCAATTTGAGTCATAAAACCTCTTGTTTCAGCTCATCGCTTGTTTGGGAACTTATGTATTGACCAGTTAATGATTATTCAATTACTAAATTAGTTAGACTATTTATATAATCCATTCGTTGCGATTAATCTATTAACTTGTAGCAGCCCTAGTTGCGACACTTATATAATATATTGTGCAATAACTAATGGAAATGTGTTGACTTTGCCATATTTCCACAATATTGCCCCCCTGTGGAAGCTTACAGGCAAAACAAAAACCTCTCCGTAGTGACAGCAGTGGCGGACCCTCCCCTAGTAAAGCTACATAGTGCATCTTTAATGAATTATAATCCACACTTATTACTCGCATGGCAGTGGAAATGAGGTGGTCTCTCTCCCCGTTAAAGGACGCTGGATCTGTACTTAATGGCAAATGAAGAGGGCCCTGGAGGACAGTAAAATGATGAGCTTGGGACATGTTCGAGCCGCACTCGGCCCACCTTTAATTTACTCGGACACTTAACATTCAGCCGTCCTGCGATAACACTGCCCTTCACCTCAGCTCAAGAAGACCAAAGGATGTGGCGACTTCTCCTACAAGCGTCTATGCAAGGACAGGGCGAAGCAGCGGTTTGTGACAAGCCCCTTAAGTGACAGACCTTCAGCGGGCCGCCTCTTCTGTGTTTTGTAGCTGTATATTTCATGGTTCAAAGTAACGCTTGGCAATATGGGCTCAAAACTGACTCGTAATCTGATCCCTGTGATTTACTGTGTCGAACGTTTAGTAGCTTCTTCAGTTGAACACGTCATGTTGTGTGATTCAAACACTTTTCTTCACACACTCTGTTCGTGGCAGATGGATTGAACCTCTCCTGGGATCTAGAATACACACTTCTTCAATACTTTACAAACATGTGAGTCTGGTCTTATCAAAAGAAACATGCCTGCTTACGAGGAAACTACAACGGAAATAAAGTATCACAGGAACTCATTTGTTTGGCATACGTCACTGAAAAAAATGACCTGATTGCACGGTTCCGTCTGAGTTTGGCTCGAGGTGCGACAGAGGAAGTGGTGACCAGACTCATATTCTTCTCTGCACTTACATTCGGGAGCTAAATTGTGATCGGGCTCCAAGAAAATCATTGGCAAATCGCCCGCTCCTTGTGCAATACTCCAGTTTCGTACAGTTGTTGCGTCCTTGGGCAAGACTCCTACTTCGATTTGTGAAGAGGATCATGTGAATGTTGGGGGTGGAGAACGCCAAATATCCCTGTAGATGAGACTGAAGCAATATTTACGACAGTTTCATGCATCACGTTTCAGGATCCAACAGGAAAAGGTTAGTGAAAGGTTAACGAATTCACGAGTCATTACTGCGTTATGATGGTCGTAAGGCATTTCAGGCAAGTACGGCGATCGCAAACGTGCTGGCAAGAACCAGCCGATAATCCCGATGCCTCCGTTTCACGCGAGCGTCATTGTTGCCTCACGAAGGCGCGCGGCTTCTTGCTCATTCATGAAACCAAGAGTAAACATGAGCTCGCTTTAAGCCTGAATGACAGCGAGGGCTCTTAGTGGGGATTGTGGGCCGCTGCATCACTCACGATGACATCATGCTGCAGGCTCGTATGAAAAACACACACACGCGCTCTTAAATATTACATTTGTCCGCTCCATCTACATAATCCATTCATTTCTATCTTGTGCCTTTGTCGGCTGTGCATTAGTTCAGCCACTGCCCTCCATCATTTCCGTCGGCATGGTGACAGCGGATGCAAAAAGCGCACTTACTTGTAGTGCAAATCAATAAAAAAGAAACAGCAGCACGTATAAATGTTAGCGTTATTATACGAGATGCGCTTTATCAAGTCGAACAGAAACGGTGTGTCGCGCCGCGAGCAAACGTGTGGCCGCGGAGACTGTTATTCATTACAACCGTCAATTTGCGGTGTGAAAAGTGCAGTTATTCCGTGTTAAACTGCCAGCACTGCCGCTGTCGTCGCATTACCAGGAAGTCAACAGAAACATAACGCACACAGAATGGCAGGAAAATGCATAAAGGGGCAAAATAATGTTTCTAAAGCTGAGTCTAGGTGTTTTGTAGTGTAGATATTCCCAAAACAGTTGGATTAAAAGACATTTGAGGTGTTGGATTGTGTTTGTGTTGTCACGACAATGCAGCATTTACACCCAAACTAAAATATCACCAATTTGAATCCAGGTCTAGACGTCGACAATCACTTCGCATACAGAAAAGTACCCAAAAACTCAGCATTTATATGTAAAAAAAAAAAGCTGAATAAATGGATCGGTCACTCCAAAAACTGTCCAAATAAATCGGAATAATCCCAATAAAATGATTAGTCAACGCATAAAAAGTTTGGTCGACTATGACATTGACCAAACGCTTAGAGCCCTGTATGCAAAATAAATATACTGGTGAACATTTCAGGCAAAGTAATGACATCTCCATGGCGACGTGCAAGTGGCAGACCCCCCACTAGAAAAGTTAGACAGTGTACTTTTAAACCCTCGCACGTACTATTTGTAGCGCCTTCAAAAATAGTGGCATAAGACCTTCAACTTGTCATTTTCACCGTGACATTTGTGTTGTGTCGGTGAGAATCCTCGCGGAACAGGAAAAACACGCTGCTTCTGCCGCTGCTGCTCTGACTCGTAGTTTGTTTAGAGGAAATACGGTCTCCAAAACGACACTTGCTCGTCTCTGTTTGGACAAAGCTGAAACTCGAGCTGAGCCGTTCTTGTCATACGCAGGAGAGAGACGCAGGGCAAAGAGGTCCGTCCTAATGTCTTTAGAGCGAGACGTATGGGCCGCGTTCAGCTCGTAATGCACCATAAAACGGTGTCAGTTTCACGGTATTGGCTTTATTTCCAATTGCGTGTACGGTCCATGGATCGATACATGTGTAAGTGCATGTTCTTACTGTTATGGCGTCATGTGATATCAGTCTGAAAAGAGCTCGTTCTGAATGAGAACTTGAGCTTTACTATTACTGTTGAGACATTTAAGTCTGAAATTCAAAGTATTATTAAGTAAAGGGGAAAATGAATGTACAAAGAAGTTTTATTTTATTATTTTATTTTCACACAACTATATCTCATGTTTGGGTGCCTTCTTTGTGCTTGTTTTGATTTATTTTCCCCTGGATTTAATATTGTTTGGCCTCATCCACGAAGAGAACCTGAATGTCATCATCCGATTATTAGGTTTGTTCTAAAATCTAAAATCGTGATTATTCCGATCACAATAGAATAAAAATAATAATCGTGCCCATTTTAGAAGCAAAATAATGTTGTTTTTGTTCCGTATATTGCCCAAAAAAATAGACCAAATGTATGAATTGATTTTATATCTTTTTGTCACATATAACTTTATTTTGTCTTTCAGAAAGTAAAATAACGTAAAACAGTCACAAACTTGAGGAACAGTAACAGGTTTTTAACAGATCAGACTTCACTAAATGCAATTTAAAATAGTTTTTCCAACAATAAAACGCCCTTATAAATACAAAGATTATGTCAAAAAGAGCAGATACTCTGTTTATATGAATTGAAGTTGTGCTTGTTCTGTATTCTGTGGACCACTTTGTATTGGTAAAATGTGCTATACAAATAAAGCAACATTCACACACACAAATATGATGCAAGCTCTTCGCATGAAACTGAACAAGCGCACCATTTACCTCTGCAAACGTTCACAGGGAAATCAGAAGAGTGAACTTTTCCCAAGTTGCAGAACCAGTTCAAATGTGATGAGTTGAAGGAAACGGTTGCGTCACTGGAGAGCCGCGCGTCAGGTGTGTGGGCGTGTGCGAGGTGCGGGTACAGGGTGCCGAGTCGGTCGTATTGACACGCAAAGTCGACAGTGGGGGGACGTTACGCGGGGAGATGGGAAACACTTTGAAGATTTTGTCGGAAAGAGAGAGGATTTGAGAATTAAGTGTGTGGTTTGTTATGAGGGCGAATCTGAGGAGCCATGCAGAGACCAAGCAGCTGCGAAGTAAGTAATTCACCACTGCACACATGGTACGAATAGGATTGCAGTATTTTGGGAAACTACTACTGAGTAAGAGTAATTGTATCTGACTGGAAATACTATCTAAAACAATGTAATCTGTGTAAAATGTGTAAAATGTTAAAATTGTCAACATAAAGCTTGTTTCACGGTAGGAAGAGTGACCAAAACTTTTAATCAAGTACTCGGTTGAACTGTATAAATAAATGAATAAAGTAAGAGTAAAAGTATGCTGTCTAAAACTACTCCAAAATAAAATGTTTAAAAAGTTTAGGTACAGCTGTCACATTGTGTTGTGGTGAACTTTTATCTCAAATGTTTCTTCTGACCTTTTAAGTGAATTGCCCTTTCATAATAGGATACTGTGTGTAGTGTCAGTACTTTGGTTTTGCAATATTGTTTCACAGTACGATAAGTATCTAAAATACTAGGGTTTGTATGTCAGAGCCGTGTTCTTGATTTATAAAGACCGACACGTGGGCTGCTGTTTGTTATGTGTTCGCTTGAGCAGATCTTACGGTGGTCTTTTAGCACGTGGCTAATGTGTTTGTTTAACAGATGTTGCCAGATCTAATGTCAACTTTAGGATTATTGTGGAGAAAAAAGACATACAAGAGTTTACGCTTTTTATTCACGATTACCGACTCCACGACCAAGAACGAGTCAGATTCTTAATTCTCTTTCATTCACATCGTCCAGCTTCCCCAGGACTAAACCAAGACTGACCAAGACTGAACAGGACTAAACAAGACAACCAGGACTGAACCAGGACTGAACCAGGACTGAACCAAGACTGAACCAGACTAAACCAAGACTGAACCAGGACTAAACCAAGACTGAAACCAGGACTGAACCAAGACTGAACCAGGACTAAACCAAGACTGAACCAGGACTGAACCAAGACTGAACCAGGACTGAACCAAGACTGAACCAGGACTAAACCAAGACACTGAACCAGGACTGAACCAAGACTGAACCAGGACTAACCAAGACTGAACCAGGACTAAAGACCAAGACTGAACCAGGACTGAACCAAGACTGAACCAGGACTGAAACCAAGACTGAACCAGGACTAAACCAAGACTGAACCAGGACTGAAACCAGACTGAACCAGGACTAAACCAAGACTGAAGACTGAACCAAGGAACCAGACTGAAACCAGGACTGAACCAAGACTGAGACTAACCAAGACTGAACAAGACTGAACCAGGACTGAACCAAGACTGAACCAGGACTAAACCAAGACTGAACCAGGACTGAAACCAAGACTGAACCAACTGAACCAGGACTAAACCAGGACTGAACCAGGAGACCAGACTGAACCAGGACTAAACCAAGACTGAACCAGGACTAAACAAGACTGAACCAGACTGAACCAAGACTGAACCAGGACTAAACCAGGACTGAACCAGACTAAACCAGACTGAACCAGGACTGAAACCAGGACTGACTGAACCAGACTAAACCAAAGGACTGAACCAGGACTGAAAACCAAGACTGAACCAGGACTGAACCAAGACTGAACCAGGATTAAACCAAGACTGAGGACGGAACCAGGACTAGATCAGGGATGAACCAGGACTAGATCAAGGATTCAACCAGCATTTAGCCAAGACTGAAACATGATTAAACCAGGATTAAACCAATATTAAACCAGGATTAAACCAGGATTAAACCAGGACTAGATCAGGATTGAACCAGCACTAAACCAAGGCTGAACGAGGATTTAGATGAGATTGAACGAGAACTCAACCATGTCTAGACCAAACCTTCTTTGGTGTGTAGGTTTAATATAATTACTTGTACTTCTAAACTTGTACTTCTAAATTCTCACAATGTTTATTTTTTCTTTCTTGCAATTATCAGAATTATGAATGAACTGAATTAATCTCGACATCACTATTAAACAGAAAAAAACTGATTGTCCATACGATCTGCAGGACATATCAAACTCGCAGTTGTTGATATATATATTGCTTTTGTTTGGTTTTTTCCCCCTTACAGTTCTCGAGAGACCAGTTCATCCTGGACTGTCCTCCAGAGAAGCTTCGCCGGGAGCTGGAGGAGGAGCTGAAGATGAACGGCGATGAGCCCAGGAGCCACGCATGGTACCACGGAGCCATACCGAGACAGGTAACGCACTCAGGACGCCGTGGGATCAAAGTGTCACCACTGTGTGAGAACAGACACCACAATTGTGCCCATCTGCTCACGATTATTGACCCCACAACCAAACTGTGAAATCCTTCATTTTCTTTCAGTCAAAAAGTCGAATTGATTTCTGTTCCGTCAAGTATGCGACCAGCTTTCTGAACTTTCTGAACGATAAAGTAGAGTAACTGTGACATAAACAGCCAGATACAAAGCGTCACATGCAGAGATCCACTCTCTTCTGATCACTTATTTTCGCTTCTCAGATTCTCAAGACTATTATTTTTTCGTTCTCACGGTTACTTTGTGCCTTCAGCGATCACTATGAGCAATTAGGGTTGTCGAGATTATAAGGTGAGTCAGAAAATAATAATCGTCACAATTTTAGACCTGAAATTTTGTCATCTGTCTGTTTTGGTCAAAATAACTTTATTTTCATCATTCAGAAAAGCCGGTCACAAACTTGAGGAAAATTAATGAGAGAAAATGGAAAAACGTCGTTGTCGTTTGGTCGTGATCGCTCAGTAATCGTGAATAATCCTTAAATGGTGGTATTTTTTTCTCACAATAATCGTAACACTGACATTTGTTGCATCCCTGTTATCAATAAACGGAATAATCTTGCCATTTCTTGCGCACGTTGCCCGTCGCTCCCTTCAGCCTGGAGAGAAACTTGTCCGACCAGATCACCTCTCCTTCGCGTTTCAAACTAGATTCATGCACCGCACTCTCCGAGACAAAGTGCACAACAATAGACAGTGTTGACAGAAGCGTGAGAGTTACAACTTTTTTACAAATACAAGCCCAATTCAATGAGTAAAATAGATGACGATGTGAAGGGCTTGTGATTCTGTTCACTGAGCATTTAAAACACACGTCCAGGAGCTTTCACATGTGAGAAAAGACTCACAGAGGAGCTCAACTTGTACAAAAGTATGCACGGGTTTAGCACAGAGGAAGACAGGACATGTTCTAGTTTACAAAGGACAAGCTTGTGCTGATTTGAGAGTGGCAACACGTGAAATTGCAATTTGTATTCCTTTGCGTTAAATAGTACGCTAAAAAGGTCGATATATAATGGGACTTCATTTGTTGGTATTGTTGGCTGCTGTATCGATATATCATCATAGTATTTTTTTTTTTAATTTGGTACATTTTATCAAATTATTACACCGCTGTTTCTCTGTTTAGAGAAAGGAGAATTGTTTATGTAATATCTTTGACATATTTAATGTTATGATTGCTAAAATGTATGTTTTTCTTGTTAAGTTTGTGTGAAAGTAGTGCTTTAACAAAGACATACTGTTGTTAAAATGTATTTGGTTCTTAAAGAATAGTGATGTATTGCAGTATATCATGTACAGTATATTGGTTACTGTATCTATCTAAAAAAAACAACGTGATATTATGGTTTTGTGAGCCTTGTATCTTCGTGTTGACTGGTGAGGGGCTCAGTATGACATTCTGAACTTTCACATCACAGTTGAGTTCGTGTGTCCTGTGAGACAGACCGTGTTCAGGGCGGGAGGGCGGAGGCTGCCCCTGTGCCCTGCATGTTAAAGCCCTCTAAGATCTAATCACTTTTAATAAGCTGCTTCCTCCGACTAAACCGAACCATTTACACTGTAAACACTCACTTAATTAAAGTCTGTGAGAGACAGAGCGATGACTGTGCGATGGAAATAGCCTCTTTAACCCACAAATCTGCACACTTTATCCAGTGTTAACAGTTGTGTAAAGTCTGATATTGGACTGGCCTCGTTTTAATTGTGTATTGATCCAACCATGTGATATGTTTTAGTGATCCACTTCTATTTAAGCATGTGCAATTTATCAAGGCAAAGGAGACGTATTATGCTTTTTCCAGATACTTAGCATTGAACTGTAACATACAGTAAATAGATCATCATTGTACATTTGGTTCATTGTAAACAGCAATATTGATCTAAAACTATTAACTGCAGAATTGATTAGCTCTGCAGTTTGTCAGGCTGTCTTCAGAGTGACATTTCACTGTGGCAAGCAGCAGATTGTCATTTACATGTTTTTATTTTTGAAAAGTGGCTCTGTGACATTTTAGAACCTACTTGTATCGCTTGGTCTTCATTTTTCAAATAGTTGCAGCAAAGTACAACTTTGAGTAAGAGAATGGTGAGGAAACACGGTGATTAAAAGCTCACTGAAGGGGGTTTGGCAGAATATGTCCCCTTTAAGTGAGAAGGCTTGTTCTGAGTCCTGATGTTTGGAAAGTTGCACGAGGCAACTCGATTTTCAATTAAACTGTATTAGATGCCTCGCAGGGGTGCAGGTCCACAGGTCAGGAAGCTTTTCTGCTTGTCTCCATGGAGATGCTATTGCATTGTCTAACACGTTAACATGACATTAAACTTATCTTTTTCCGGTTGGTTTTTTTTTATTCTTCAACTGCTTAAAAATTTCGACCTCTTGCTTATCTCCATGGATTGATAAGTGTAATTCTATATTGTGGACTCTTTCAGGTTAAGCAACAACATCTCCATGGAGACAAGCAGATGGCAGATCCTCCACCAGAAAAGTTACCTGTTCACCTTTAATAGACCAGACCCTTTTCACCAAAACAAAAATATTTGTATTCAAAAAGTGTGGAAAATACAGAGTTGATTTTTTGAATTGTATTTTAAATATGAATTATTGTCCTACATGAAACCATAAAAACAAGTATGTTTTTTATGTAGCATGATAGTTTTGTTGTACAAACTGGGGCATTTTCCATCCTGCGTTATGTAATTGCTGCTAATATTGAAGTATTATAAATGCTTGTCATAATTAGATTAAATGACATGTTTGTTCTGTCAATAACACCAGGTCTGTTTCACTGTTTAAGGTGGCAGAAAACCTGGTGCAGCGAGATGGAGATTTCCTGGTCCGTGATTCGCTGTCGAGTCCAGGAAGTTACGTCATGACCTGCCAATGGCGAAACATGGCTCAGCACTTTAAAATCAATAAGAAGGTACAGTTTGGGTGCGCACTGTTCAACTTTGCCTTGAGGGAACAGATCGTTGCTTTTCTATTCTGTTGACACACTTTTCGTGTTTAGGTTGTGATGTTAAATGAAGCTTATTCCAGAGTGGAGTATCGTCTGGATAAAGAAGGATTTGACAGCGTCCCTGCACTTATAAGATACTACGTCGGCAATAGGAAGCCCCTTTCACAGGTAAGAGAGTCCCCCCAGGAGGTTTGGGAACTCTAGTTATGAGAAACAGATCGTGAGCTTGTGGAAGATTTTTTGTGTGTTTTTGATGTTCAGAACTTTTCCCAGGACACAATGAAGTACATTTAAATTATTTCAATCATAGATAATGTATACATTAGTTAAAGTCAGGGGTAGAAAGTACCTAATTACAAATACTCACATACCTGTAGTATTTTTTGTTTGAACTTTATCTTCAGGTGAAAGTTTACCACCTGCTTGTCTTCATAGAGATATTATTGTTGTTTTGCCTGACAAATATTCCACTTAAACGTGTATATATATCTTGTATTTATTAAATTACATGCTTTATAAATGAGACCCCTGAACCAGCTACTTAACATTAATTATTAGGTTTAATGCCATACTAGGGAACATTCCAGGCCACTCATTGAGACAAGCGGATGTTGCACTGTCCACCAGAAAAGTTACATTGTGCATCTTTAAAGCAGAACTAAGTAACTCTGGCGATAGAGCGCCCCCTGTCAGCTGTTATTTTCTTTTGCATAAGAAGACAGTATAAACATATACAAACACATTTCACATTGGCAAATATGAAAAAAGAGACAGGATTTCTCAGGAGAGTTATCTTCGATGGTTTTCCACCCAGAGACAGCAGGGGGCGACGACTTCAAATACATATTTAACCGTCAAAGAGACTTACAAAGACATTTAATAAGGTCAAAATGTTACTGATTTAAGTCGCCTTCATCTTTGTCCTGGTTTGGTCCTAATGTATTTGGTCCTGACTCGGTTTGGTCATGTTCTACTCCTGATTTAGTCCCAGTCTGATCCTGGTTCTGTTTCAGAACCAGGATCAATTTTGATGTGGTGCGTGTCCATATTTGCAGGTTGTAGGCGCCATTATCTTTCAACCCATCAATCGAGCACTGCCTCTTCGCTGCTTAGAGGAGAAGTACGGCCTGTCCAGCTGCCCCAGAGAGACCGGACTGTCCGCGCAGGAGAAGAGGAACCAGAAGCGCCTCAGCCTCAACATCACCAACGGACACTGTCATGACAAACAGAGCATGCAGGATGTGTCGCCCTGCCAGGACAACGGCCTGACCAGAGGACACCAGCTCAGGTCTGAACACAGAATACACAGACCAGCGACGGGGAGAGGTTATCAGTCACTTGAAGCGTCTTTGCCCCAAGCTGTTTATCCCTCTGGCAGAATGCTGGAGCTAAACAGATTGGAGTCCTATATGTGAAACATGTATAATATATGAGCAGAGCCACAGGGTGAAACCGTTAAAGTCTGTCACAACAGTTCTGCAGTTTCATTTCACTGGAATAATGAGCAGATTCACTGTCCATGTGACACTTTTAACACAGATGTGCGTTGATATCTCTCATTTATTTGCCCTGACCAGGTTGAAAGATCGCTGTGGCAGTCAGCCGGCGAGCCTAAACCAGATCCTGGAGCGGCGACGGCCACTCAAGGCACACCAGTCTGAAAGCTACTTACCTCTTGGTGAGAATCTCATACCTCAGTTAGTGATGGGCAGATCAATACCAAAATATACCTATATCGACTTAATATCATACGTATATATAACAATACATTTCAAATTTGAAAACAAACAAATTTAATCAAATTTAAATCAGTTAAAACCATTGACAGTACATATAAGAAACAGTGTGGAGTGAAAAGAAATGCCTCTATACGCCAAGGAAACAAATCTCCCTGATATCGGTATCTGATCGATATTGTAGTCATACTATCTTCATGTATAAAGTTGTTCAAGCCACATTTTTATATAAGTCACCATAACCTTTTTTCTTTGCTCTTTGTCATCAGGTTGTAAACCAGTTCAGTCTCCGGACACACAACCCCCGAGTCCAAAACCCAAGTCCCCAGTGTTTCGGACCGGAAGTGAGCCAGTCCTCAGTCCCTCATTCCCCCGGAGGATGCCGGAGACAGGTGAGCACCAGTGAAATACAAACTTCTACTAAAAAGACTGACAGAGCTGGAGGACGCACGCGCCGCAGCTGCTCAATTATGGCAAGAATCATAATCACGATAATTCAGCTCATCATTCAAATCAACACTGTCGAAATGTATCTGTAGAGATAGTATAGAACAAATATATTTTTATAATATATAATATTGGTTTTGAAACACAGAAGAACGTTAATTCATTTTAATTCATTTTAATTAGAATTTAAATCACCAACTTTGTAACGCTTTAAAATAAGGTTCCTTAGTCAACTATTTATAGCATAGCAAGTTATTCGTTTTATTAGCAATTAATAGCATTTTTAGAGGATTTATAATACATTTACACAATGTTAATAAGCCATTAATCAAACAATAAACCCGGTACAAAATGTTTGTAAAAGCATTAATAAGCTTCCTATTAAACTGTTTTCAATAACCAAGTGATAAATGCTAGTAAATGCCTTATAAGGGCTTATAAACAAATAAGTAGTGCTTATTAATGCATTATAAATGAGTTGGTGTAATCCCTCATTCATCCAGGAGTTTTCTCTCTCATCCAAGAGTCATTTTCAAATGACTCTTGGATGAGAAACGTCTGGTTTTTATAAAACCGTGTCAAGATGACGACAACTGAACCTTTTTGACCCTATAATGCATTACAAATTCTTTAATAAGGAACTTTAATTTAAAGCTTTACCAGTAAATCATGATAACACATTTGATTAATTGCATAGTTAACATCATACATTAAATCATTAAATGTGTGTTTTGATGTATTACTTAAATATATATACCATAGTCAATGCGCTATGACTAACATAGAAATATGTATCGCAAAGCCATGTGACGCCCTGAGGCCGTTTAAATGTAGGTCCATCTGTATGTGTCAATAGCAGAGCCAGTTGCAGACAGCAGTTTGTTTGTCAAAGAGAAATAGATTTCCTCAGTGTCCTCATCTGCTCCCATCCACAAAGTGTGTTACAACCGAAACTACAGACGATGGAAACATGTGAGAGAAGGAAAAGACTGCACGCAGCTCAAGTAAGAGTAAAGCGTCTTCAACATTATATTATTTAAGTAAAAGTACAAAGCAGTGGTCCAAAATAAAAATGCATATAATCTGGTACACCAAAAATTGGAAAACTGAATCATATCTGAAAGAATGATGCAGGAAAAAGTGTTTGAATCATTTAATATATCATTTAATACACTTTCACTTAAATGTAATGTAATGAAGTAAATATGCTTACTGTAAAAACATCTATAAGGGTGAAAATGAGACCACGTGCTTTCTCTGCTTTTAATTATAAAGCGTTTTATCTTTCCAAAGCATAAAGTGTGCTGTTAGCATGCTAATGTTTGTTAGCTTCATTGCGACGGCAAAACTCGCTCTGGGCTCAGAGAGATGTAAAAAACGCTTTTACACTCATTGCGCTGAATATTTAGGATGCTCAGTGAGTAACGTGGACTACAGCAAACAGTTCAAATGAACTAGTTCTGTTTTTCAACAAATTATTACTCAAGTAGGAGTAAAAGTATACAGTCTGAAAACTGCAATGTTATTCAGGTTACTCAAGTATTACTCACTTCTGGTCGTGACGTGAAGTGCTTTAAACTACTTTTTTTTTGCTTGGTTTCCTGCCTCCAGGCCAGGCCATCCGAGGCTCGGACAGTCAGCTGTGCCCCAAACCTCCACCCAAACCAAGCAAGGTGCTCCTGTCGCGTCTCACTCGCTCCCCGGGCCTGCAACCCTTAGCCCCGCCCAGCAGCAGCTCCATCCAATCAGAAACCTGCACCGCTGTGACCAGTCACACAAGTCCCTCCCCAGATTCACTTTGTCTGGACACTCCAAGCTCAACCTGGAGAAGTGCAGGTACGTTTAGTGCATTATTATTATTTTTTTTAAATATGCAACATTCAATATATTTAAAATGTTCTATCGGACGTTTTTTTTTTTTTTTTTTTTAAATTGAGTAGCTTATTGTTTTTTTTTTTTTTTTTTTAAATTGAGTAGCTTTTCTGTATACTTGCATTGTTGGACCAGACCAGGACTGAACCAGGACTAGAACGACACCAAACAAAATCTACATTGGGACCTGAACTGGGCCCAAACCAGGACAAGTTTTATATGGTTCATATGAGCAAAAAAACCATTCCTTGTTCCATCGAGTGGTCAAAAACCTCAATAATTACCCTGAAAGAGGACGAAATGTTATAATGAAATGGGGTTTGTGCATTATTGTGTCTATATATAGGAGCGGTATAGAAGAAGTGGGCAATATATCAAAATCTAGATAATATTGTAAAATGATGTCTTAAAGATATGCAGAATTTAAATATGGAGTATAACGTTCAGAGTAAAAAAAGCTAATTAAGAATAAAAATTGCAATTTTGTGATTTATAGACGCCACAGCCACAGGAGTGAGGCCGCAGTACCTCCTCCTACCTCCCGACGCCTCAGAGTTCAGCCACCATCCTGAACTGGACATGCGTTTGGAACCAGCACAACGACAGCCCGGTCCTGCGGAACTCGGGTCCCACAGCCCGCTCCGATGTCCCGAAACAGATTCCTACAACGGCTCCACGGACAAACTCCCCGTCCCCTGCAGTCACGTTGACAGACTGACAAAAAACAGGCACGTGGAGGTTGCGAACGACACAAAGGGACACGGGAGAGGTCTGGGATCGCAGCTCGTACCACAAACGCCATCGCTGCGTTGGAGAACACCAGCGAGGAGGAAGATGACAATCGGCGGCGAGAGGAGGAGGAGGAGGAGCAGGAGTACGAGAATGACATTGAATGCAGTTTTCTGAGGCCGGTGATGGAGACGGAGTCGGCGTTTGACCCGAACACTTTCGACACGCGCCTGCTCCCGGAGGTGAACAAGCCGCTGGAGATGTCGGTGCTGAAGAAAGCCAAAGAACTGCTGCTGAGTCACGACCATCACAGCATCGCCAGGCACCTGCTCGTGGCCGACTGCCAGGTATCGACACTGTGCAAATGTGTTCCGTCCTCTTTTATACCGGGCATTTTATTCTCTCAAGTAAACTCCTGTATTACACATTAGTCTCATCATAACACCCAACTTAATTTAGTAACTATTCATGGGTCCGAATTGACGTCACACTGTCGCTGCTACTGCCATCTTGAGGATGAAAGCGGCATGCTCACTGTGAACTGTGCCAACAGAAAGTTCTCTTCTGTAACATCCCCAAAGACCTAGAAGTGTATTACTGTGGTCAGGAGGGATTTATAGGAATCACTCCTGAGCTGTTTGTTTCAGGTAGTTAGCACCTGGCTAAAGCTAGCATTAGTTTACATATTATTGCCTGGCTATGCTAATAAACGTTAGCTTACTTGCAGACAGTTTTAACAAGCCTTATTTCCAACTTTTTCTATTTCAGGTCGCCAGGATACTCGGAGTGACTGCAGAGGTCAAAAGTCGGATGGGTGTGGCCTCGGGTTTGGAGCTGGTGACGCTGCCTCACGGTCAACAACTCAGACTGGACCTGATGGAGAGGTACATGTTCCACTGTGCAGCTGCTTCAAGGTGCACTTTCACTATTTCAGCTTGTCTCCATGGAGATAGATAAACATATTTATCTCCACAGAGACAAGCGGGTAACGCGGGTAACGCCACAAGGCCAAATTACAAGTCAGATTTGTGGAGTGGAATGGAGAGTTCAATTGCAAAAACAACAGATGTGTCTGTTTTGAAAAATTGTCAAAAAGTATTTTTTTCTTTTTCTTACAATTGTCTACAGATATTAAAAATTTAAATAATGTCTTGTGAATTTTACCAAGAAATTATATTTTGATTGCCATTAAATACATTTGGCTTTTGAAAACATTTCTACACAAAGCGTAAACTGCAAGTCGCCGGTGACGTTTTAAAATGGAACTTATCTGTATTTGCAAATTAACTCTTTATATGTTTAATAAGGTATTTTTAAACACTTGTAATTGAAAGCATGCAAGATAGATATGTTTAATGTCATCGTGGGGATCATTCCTGGCTGAGGGTGGAGACAAGCGTCAGAAAAGTAGCAAAGTGCACTTTTAATATTGCTCCTGAAAAGCACTGTGTTAATGGGCACACTTTACTTGGCCGTAGGCACCACACAATGGCGATCGGCGTGGCTGTGGATATTCTAGGATGCACGGGCAATGTGGAGGAGCGTGCGTCGACTCTGAACCGCATCATCCTCGTGGCAGTGGCGCTGAAGGACACTGTGGGCGACCTGTTTGCTTTCACCGCTTTGATGAAAGCTCTGGACATGCCCCAGGTTAGTCCCAGGTTGTGGTTTTTTTAAGAATTGGACATCTTGCACCTTCAAAAGGCCACAAGATTTCTTATCCTGGTGGAGAACAATCTTGGGATTCTCCTTTTTGAAATGTTCCACTAGTCAACAATTCTGGTGACATTATACAGATTATATAGGGTGCCATATTTAAATTGTGTGTGCAACCAATGCTTTTACGAAGAAAAAAAAAACAATTCAATAAAAACATATATTCATAAAAAATATATATTAATGAATAAAAAAACATATATAAAAGGTTAAATAAAAATAGGATACTATTTATTTGGATTAAATTCAAAATCGTGTCTCATTCTTGTGGACCCAATCTCTTGTTTCTTTTCAACAATTTGACCCGAGAGCTGACGTTTGTTATCTTTCTTTTCGCATAGATAACTCGGTTAGAGGAAACATGGACAGTTCTACGGAGGAACTTCACGCAAACTGCGATCGGCTACGAGAAAATACTCAAGCCTTTTTACAAGAACTTGTATGAAGGCACAGGTACGGAACCAAACCTAAAAGAAATCATCCGAAACGACTACAAAAGATGAGACGTTATAATCAATCGTTCCCTTTGTCTTTGCCCGCCGCAGCTTCCCCTGGCACTCTTGTCTGCGTTCCTCTCTTGTTGCCACTGCTGACACTGATGGAGCGCCCACCGATGGGTCCCGAAGGCGCAGAGCTTTGGGAGACCAGCGACCACGGCTGTGACATCATGCTGCGCCACCTGGAGTCCGCTCGAGAAATGGCGTGCAACGCGGACAGCTACACCACAAACGCGCACGGGATCTTGCAAGGTAAACACAAACCAAACATTTTCAAAGCAAACATGGCGAAACAAACGAAAACAAAACTGATTTTGTGTCGTTTTGTTTTCCAGGTTTCGAGATTGACAAAGATCTGCTGGAGGTTTTTAAGACGGATTTTCAGCTTCGTCTGCTGTGGGGAAGCAGAGGAGCAACCGTCAACCAATCGGATCGCTACAACAAGTTCAACCTCATCCTCACTGCGTTGTCACGGAAACTTGAGCCCCCGCCCAAAACGCAGACATTAATCTGACTTCTTCATCCAAATGTGGACATGCAACAGGGCTCTAAGTTTAGAAACTTTGATGAAAAACATGGGTAAATCGGTCGGATCTAAGAAGATTATATTATGGTTCACTTCAATCTTTTGACCCAGCACCTCAGGTACAAAGGCTGAGCCACCTGGCAGGGATTTGGGCTGTTAGAACGGAACATAAATGACAAAAAATTGACAAAATGGGCAGCAAAATTTAACAGATGACAATGCTTTTGTATGAGATGACGACAGGACAAATCCCAAAAAAGGTCTAACTTATTCACCTTATTCCGGCAGTTTCCACGGGGTCCGATCTCGACGGCAAATAAGCTCTACACGGACCGCAAAGACATTTTCAAACCGCCCAGAGAAACGGCGCGTTGTTGACTTGTTGGTGCACATGAACATTGAAATCAAACTACTTTGTATAATATTTTAGCGATGAGACTTTTCTCTAGTTCCCCCCACAGGCAATAGTGGACAGGGCGGAATAAGATGAATAAACTGCTGTAAATGTGGCCGTCGTGGATTCTGCATCATTCTCTGTCCCGTTTTTAAGGAACTTCCTACACAATTAGTTCTGATCATGATGCATATGATTAATAACTATTGAACAGCGTAACTAAATATTCTTGTCATGGTCAGCGAGAATTGTGACGATAACTGCCGTGCGTTACTCATGAATGGCCGCACAGGTCGTTCTGGCAACAGTTAATCACATTCTATATAACTCAGTACGCCGTGGATATTACCATAGCAAATTAGCTGCTGTTAGGAAGGGACTAGCTTAGACTAAAACAGAGATAACAGATCCCTCGGACTGCAAATCTGTTATTGTATTCATCAATTGGCTTTTGCAGTTTGTGGGACCTTGGTATAAGCGGATTAAAAAACTTACGTCAGGTTACGTGAGCATTAAATAACGGGAAGCCGCTCGTTAGTAGTAGTTTAACGCATTTATACCGCGGCCACGCACTGAAATTGTTCACCTGTGAATGTAAAAGGCCTGTTTACTGTCTGAGATATAAGTTATTTCTGGGTTTTACATGAAGCTAGTTCCTGCCAATCCCCCGAATTTGAGTCAATCGCCGAATTTGAGTCAATCATGCTAGCGTTAGTCGTTAGCTTGACTATATTTTCATCATTTAAAACACCAGAGAAAAATGTTCTCCGTCTGTTGTAGTTTTAGTTCGTAAGTCATTTCAGTTAAATAGTTTATTAAAAAAGTTTATTATAAAAGTTTATTTTTGATCAAATCTCGGACCTGCCAGTCAAAAAACAAATTATACATTGTACTAAAATCACTTGTCCTTGATGTTTCTATGTTTGTTCGAGTTTATTAGCAGTTAAATGTTTTCCCCAACGTTGAACTAATATTTAACTTAAAATAAACGTGTTACAAGACCAAAGTTTGTAAATCTAATTTTGACCCAAATTAGGGACTGACTCAAATTGGGGAATTGCAGCAGTTAGGCATTCGTTTATCCGCTGCCATGGTGATGGCAACAGAGCAGTGATATAATGTGATTTAACTGTTGCCAGAACTACTTGTGCGTTAAACTAACTGAACGCGCGGCGGTCACCATTAGCCTAGCATAACATATATCAATCTTATTCTGTCTTTAAAGGGCCGGTACCTGATTTTGGACCTTGAGTGAAGAACATGTCTCTCAATGAACACTTTTAAGACCCTTCTCTCGCGCCGATGTTGAACCATGACAGAGAAACAACGGTCTGCGATTGTCACAGGCACAGTCCCTGGTGATTGCTTTCTTGTGTTTCCATCCGACAAAATGCCTTTAACATTGTTGGGGCAATATTTTAAACCCAATTTTATTCAAAAATAGCTGCTTTTACAAGACTAAAATGAAAGTCAGGTACAGGCCCTGGACTTTAATATAAAGCGTTTCAGATGTTGTTCAAAAGAGACATTAACATGAGTCAATCGTGTGTAAATTATTTGTAGCGTCTGCATGTTAATAATAAGACTGTACATATTTTACTGAGGCAGATTGTAAAAAAAAAAAAAAAGAAGGTGGACGTATTTTAATGTTTATATTGTCAGCACCAGTGAAAAGATGAATAAATATGTTGTATGTACTTAAATGTGTGTGGTGTGTGTAGTCCATTAGTACGACACGTCCCCTCAAAGATTGCTCAATTATTTTATTAGAACAATATCTTAGATGCAAAAAAAAAAGCATTTATTCACAAAGTCAATGGCAAACATTCAAATTAAAAAGTGTGCACAACAATGTTACTGCGACAGGTTATTATTACATCATGTACAATGTAGTTGGACTGACATATTTGTGATATATATATATATAAAAAGAAAAAGACAATCAATTATGACACAGTAGTTTGGCAGGAAGAGTTTAGTTAGAGTTAAAGCACTGTTTTAAGTCTTTATTTGATTCTGAATGTTTTGCATTATGGATACATTTACCACACAGTGACAAAGTGGAAAAAAATAAATACGTTTATGGCTACGTCATGTTATTAAATGCATTTACTAGAGTTTTTTTTTTGTATCAAACTGAGGTAATATTTTATGAGTAAACCTGAAATTGTAAATGTCAATAATACACTGTGGAATAGTCTATTTTAGTGAGGGGGTTGCAAAAGTTTGGAATGGTTCAAAGTTTGAGAGAGAATAAACATTTCTGAAGGTTGTCTCAGTCCAAGCAGTGATGCAGAGACTCATAACAACCTGAATCTATGTCACGTGGTGTTATAGTTGTGTCTCAAACATCCTCAAACTAATGAAGAGAAGTCACACCCGAACACAAATGATAATGTCTTCTGGATCACAGACAAAACTGTCATTTTAGTTTGGTGATGCGTTACACATCACAAGAATTGCACCATAATGAAGTTAAACAGTGCCTCTAAAGAAGGGGATGATTAGTGTTGAAGTAACTGAAGCCTGACAAAGTTATTATTTTCTAGTTTGGTGGAAGAATGTTGTTACTTAAGTAAAAGTACAGATACAGGAGAAAAGTGTAGGCGCATAAACCCATGAAGTACCTGTTTACTTTTAAAGCAAAAAGCATTTCAGAAGGATTTTGACTCTTTAACTGTTAAAAGCATCAAAAGTGTTTTAATTTTAAAATAGCAGATTTTTGTTCCAAACAACTGAATTTATCTCTGAAAAATTCTAGCCGTTTTTAATTGTAGATTTTTGGTTTTTTTGTCACAGGGACGTAAAACTCAAACTAGGAAAAGTAAAGAAAAGTACTTCTTAGTTTTCGATCCCGTTCAAAAAAGTACAGATACCTGCGCTCAAATGTAGTGAAGTAAAAATAAATATATACATTGTACAACTTGACAAAAACAGTACTTTTACTTTTGTATTTTCAGGGCTTCATTGTTGTGAAGGGGCAAAAATGTTATGCACAGTAAGAGTGGTTTTTATATTAGCAAATAACATCTTTAAATGTTCAAATAAGTAAGACATGTCTCAGTGACTAAAATATTTAGTATTTTCGATTCGTTTTTTGCTTTTTAAAATTCCCGAGTTTTCCCAAAAAGTCCCATAAATGCTCCGCCACTTTTGCAACCCCCAGCACAAATCCCACCACCACCACATGGAAGATCACGTGAACGACGGGGGGGCAAATCAGGACTGCGGCTTGGATTATTACGCGTATATTATCTGCTTTTGTAAACGACGTGGAAAAAAAACAGAAAAAAGGTATTTGTCAGCGGTTTATGTTTAGTAAGCTTTAGTGTTATTGTTTCTATGGCAGAAGGCAGCTTATGCTCACGTGGGCGCATCAACTCCTGGACATCACACACTTGTCTATTTAAAAAGACTGACTTGTTGATTTATTAAAGAAAAGAAACGCAAAGGAGAACTGTTTATAACCATTTCTGTTGTGCCGGAAAGCAAGTTCTTAGCTGAAACAACCCCAAAAAGTCAAACGTCTGATGATGCCATTTGAAAAGACTTTGTCGTCCGAGTTGAGAGAAGACGGTTCAAGTAAACGTTTCATTCTGTTCACAGCTTTTGTCAAAAAAAAAAAACAATAAAAAGCAGCTGCTCACATGAGGAAAACAACAACAGCCTTATGAGTGTGTTCAGTTAACTTTGGTTTCGTAAGGCGCTGATGAAAAGTACTTTAGTGACGGGTTAATGTTTGCTCTAAACAGCACCAAAAGGAAGCACACGTTGTGTTGAGTCAAAGTATTCAAACGAACGCAGCAAAACAGCTTAAGAAATCTTGAAAATCATGCAAAAACCTGTTACAAAAACGTATAAAACAGCTCGTTTAATGTGATATTGGCGGTTAAAAGTGGTCACTCATCATTTAAATCTAACTACGTACACACATTATACATTATTCATTTTCCAAAACCTGTGTTTACAGCACGCGCTCATTTCAAATGCTGTTCAAAGTGCAAAGGTCAGTTTATGTCGTTGTCTCAATGAATCAAACTTAAAAACAATCACCACGGAAACACATTCAGCATGATTTAAGACATGTTATGTACAAATCATTCAATGGTTTTAAACTATCACCACATGACGTCACATTCAAATGAACAAAGGACATGAAAACAACCTGTAGGAAACGAGAGTGGATCCAGGTGGCTGATGGGAAATGTAGTCAAGCTCGGGCAGACTGAGCTCCTCTTGATTTCATTCTGGAATTCATGGGAGCGCGAGTCCAGTTCGAGCTGAGCGAGGACTTTATGAAGAAATGCTGCCACCTGCTGGTCACCGAAGGCGGTTGGTGGCAGAAGGCGCAGAGCTGAGGGACAGAGGGGGCTCAAAGTGCCGCTATCTGTGTAAAGTCTCCACAAACTCATGCTGATGTTCACGACGCATTCAGACAACCATGCACACAGACGGACGCACGCGCGCAAAGCTAAGCCCCGCCCCGGCCCGTCACGATCATCACTATATCGACTTCAGTCAAGGAGGGATCGAACTATATTTTTAAACATTTATCGCGTGCACTTTTTCTCCGTATTAGTGGCAAACTCGCGGTACGATCAGATCTGAGCTGTAAAGGATCGAATAATAACTTAAATGACTCTTAATTTATTCTTTTGATCAGGGACAATGCACAAAAAGCATTTACCTTTTAAATAAAAAAAAAAGTTGATGCCAGAAATACAATGAAATATAGTTCATAATAAATACTAACTAAATTGAGATCCTACAGGCGAATCGAAAAAAAATCTTAAATTTAAAAGACATCAACTGGAAACTTCTGTTGTAGTTTACTCACGCAAATGAAAGAAAAACATGCAATACAAGTTTTCCATCATGTGAGGTTTTCATATATAAACAAGGCATTTTATGTGTAAAAATGGCCAAAATTGCACATATTTAAATTTGAAATGATTGATTTTGCCTCATTTTTTTAAACTTAAAACGTTAATAAATCAGTCTCAGAAATAGATATCAACAAATCCTTCTGTACATCAAAATCTTTCTAAATACAAGATTGTAAAGTTCGATGTGCGTGGTGCTACTTTAACCTATATTTATTTATGTATCAACACATCGCACTTAAATTATTATTATTTCATCGTGACAGGCCTCGCTTTGACAACGTGACATGCACAAACAGGATCGATGGAGTTAGACCAAACAAATGCACGATTTAAAATAGAGGGAGCAGAGCGAGGAGCAGAGCGAGGGAGCAGAGGGAGGGAGCAGAGCGAGGGAGCAGAGGGAGGAGCAGAGGGAGGAGCAGAGCGAGGGAGCAGAGCGAGGGAGCAGAGGGAGGGAGCAGAGGGAGGAGCAGAGCGAGGGAGCAGAGCGAGGGAGCAGAGCGAGGAGCGAGGAGCGAGGAGCAGAGCGAGGGAGCAGAGCGAGGAGCAGAGCGTGGAGCAGAGCGAGGAGCAGAGCGTGGAGCAGAGCGAGGAGCAGAGCGAGGAGCAGAGTGTGGAGCAGCACAAGACACATGAGCCAGAGCGGCGTTAGTGGCAAAACACCTGACCCTGGTTCGTCAAGTGGGAGCGATTGTTGCGGCTTTAGTCAAGTTCAAATCGCTTTTTTAAAAAAAGTGGTTATCGATCATCTGTCAGTAAATCAATGAGGTTTGGTGGAAGAAATGGGTCTATTTTTGTGTTGCACGGCTCAGATTAAAAGCCACGTGTTGTTTTTAATCAGGGAAAATATAAAAAGTCATTGATCAATAAAAGCGAAATCATGACTTATTATTGATCATTTCAGAAGTGACGTTTGCTGCCGCTTGCTGCAAAATTGTTAAAAGTCACACAGAGCAATGGGTTTTTTATTAAATGTACTTGGTCAGAGCGTCGTTCAAGAGTCTGAAAATATATTAAGCTTTAACTAATATATGTACTCATCCAATAAATAATCATTACAACTCAATGCATTTCCAGAGAATTTCCCCCCAAAATGTACTTTAAAATAATACATCTTGGTAGTTAATGAGAGCAATTTAGAAATGGAAAGAGGATTAACTGGTAATTTACAGTAAACGTTCACTTTCAGAAGCCATTTGTTATTCAAAATAAAGCTGCGGTTCGCCTGAAAAGACATTTTTATGGCACTTTTTGGACAAACTCGGACTTCAGGTGCATCATAAAGCGTTAATATTTGGCAGTAAGTAGTGTTTGTTTGCGCGCTGACCCTGGATGTCGTGCCGCCAGTGGTGGAAGAAGCACTCGTAGAAAGTAAAGACACAGGGGCAAGAAAATACTCAACTAAAAGTATCTCATTCAAGAAGAAAAAAAAGAAAAATTCTAATTGAGTATTGAAAAATGTACTTTTTAGAGTGAAGAAGTAAAAATATTTCACACAGATTTGGAGTTCGTTTCTCATTCATTTTTGCCGTAGCGATTAGAGTTTAAAACGAAAAACTGGCAATCGTTTTAATAACTTAGCGGTTTTCTAAAGTTTCAGAAACAAATCTTAAATAAACGTATTGGTCTGAAGCTCATCATGCAACATTGTCTAACATTTCATATACATTTTTTCCATCTCGTCATCTTCATCATCTCATTGCGTTTATGCGTTTTACAGGAATCCGAATCGATTTAACATTTAACTCTTTAGGCCATTTCAGACGTCTCAAACCAGCGGAAAAGCACTTTTACTTTTCACTTCAGTCTCAAAACACGGCGTAGTGAAAAACAAAAACAAAAAAACACTACATTTTAGAGCCGTTTTCCTGAATTATCCAATGCAAATTTCACTTCCGTCCAGCACTTTTACTCTCGCACTTTGTTACTTTCCACCACTGTTTGCCGTTTGGGATGGATGTTGAGCATGCAGACGTGCAAAACCTGCCTCCCTGCGTCGCACTGCGTTGGTTATCCCCCCCCCCCACCCCAGTCTCCCCTCTTCTGCCTCTTCTCTGTCTCCCCCCGCCCCACCCCCCCCCCCCCCACCCCCCAACCCCCACAAACAAAAGAAAAGCCCAGTGCTCTGTTATTAGCGTTATCAGCGTGAGCCCTCCACCAGCCAATCAAATCGCCCGGCCACCCTGCGGCCCTCAGGAACCTGTGGTCACACACACACACACAGGGGAGTAAAAGTTACACACGAAACACACAGATTCACACAAACCGTCGTGAGTACACCACAAAAGGGGGCGACGAGGGAAGCCAGGTAACGTATCAGTGCACAAAGTCGCTTTTTTTAATGCGTGAAGAATCGACCGAATGACAATATGACAAACAAGATGCTCCATTGTTGTTGTTTTTTGTCTGTTTCTCATTGTAAGATCCCAAGATGACAGTTTTACCTTTACATTGATCATAGCAATACATGAACGCTGTACATTTACGACACTGATGTGAATACAATACAATGTTCAAGAGTGGCAGACAGAAGCAGACATGAACACACGGTCGTCACACATAAATAAGACAAATTAAGAAGATAAAAATCAATACCGTATTCCAATAGCGTGTTTTCAAATCAGGTCAAATCTACATCTTCAAAATCAAAAATACTTACAGTGTCGTTTCTGATATCATATAAAAGTTAAAAAGTATTTATAAAACACTTTGATCGATTAGATGGTGTTAAAGCGCCACAGAGACGCGGTGAAAGTTACAACACGTCTGACGTCGCGTGGTTCGAGAAACGGCAACGGCACGAGAGAGAAGAAACGACACGAACATCTGCTGCTGCTGCGTCCACGGGAACTCGGGATTCAGGAATGAGAAGTCCAAGTTGTCCAATTTGTTTGCTTTCATGTGCTTTTTATCTTGGAAAGTCTGTATTTATTTAATAGCGTTTTGTTTGCATTTTATGTCTTTATCTTGCCTGACCAGCCAGTCCCTCCTACATTCTGTTCAAATGCAGAAGGGTCTGGAATCCGAGTCAGAGCCAATCATTTCGTCGATCCTTTTTGGAGCGATCCAATCACAGGTGGCGGTTTTAACGTGTCACACTGAAGACGCGGAACTTGCTTTTCGCCCACGTTCCATTCAAGATGGCGGACCCGGCGAGTGATCGAGTGTTTACTTCTGCTCTCGCTTCCAAGATTTTTGAGACAAAACTGACAAAAGTCATTTATATTGGTCTCAGCTCTACTTGCCATGATGAACCAGCACTCGGATACGGATAACATACGCCACGTAATATCCGGTTAAGCGTTTTTTGCGTCACTTCTGGGTTTATGTGATTGGTTCTGTCTCTGCTCTCTAAACTCCGCCCTAGATATTGAAATCTTGCGGTCTAATTCCAGACCCTCGCAGTTTTGTAAAGTAGTCCGTCGAAACGTGTTGGGACTGCCGGTCAGACAAGTCTTTATCCATTTTGTGATTTTAGTAAATGTTTTTCCTGCTGTGAGAAGCACTTTGAATTGCCTTGTGTACGATTTGTGCTCTACAAATAAACTTGACTCGCCTTAGCGTTTTCAAAATCAAGTTTTAAATGTTATCATCATGACAACACACTCTTAATTGTCTGTGTATTTCCTCAAACGATTACGTCTCTTGTACGCTTCAAGACTTTTAAAATACATTTTCAATCAAATAAATGCTGAAATAAGGCGACGGAAGGCTTCGAAATCGAGAATATTTACGGACAAAGTGTATCATTGATGAAAATAAGAAATAGTTTATTCTTTTTTCCGACGTTTGGATTTAATAATGCCACGGTCTTTGTCGTGAACGCTCTTCTCCTGTGCGTTTTCGAGGCTGTGTAAGTCCAGATAATGACTGCGATCGTGGAGAGGATGAGTGGCGAAAAGTATCCACTCCAGTTGACTTAAACCTTAACCCTTTTTTGTCAATTATTTCCACATCTTTTCGTGTTGTAACTTCGCTCGTATGACTCTGGGACGGACTAGACTCGCGGGGCTCAAACGGCAGCAGAAACCTCTTCACACACACACACACAGAGCACGAGACACTCACCTCGTCTACAAAGTCAGACACGATGGAAGATGAACGGTGAACACAGCGAGAGATAAGAGACAGACGGAGGGGAGGGGGTTACGCGGCGGGAGACAGGGTGATTGTCCATGCAGCGACGGGGAGGGGGGGGAGGTGAGTACGGCCTGTGAGGGACAGTGTCAGATGTACGTCACGGCACCTTTAGAGTTCTTCTCCAAAGTGATGTCTACGTAAGTGGTGGGCACGTAGCCCTCCTCGCCGCTCTGCTTCCGCGCCCGGGTCCAGCCGTCGCCTTTGTCCGGCTCGATGATGTACAGCACCTGACCGGGGGAAAGGGTGTGATCAGTGGGAGGACTCGGCGCGCTCGACGTGGCGTTTTAGGATATTGCCCTCACCTCGTCTTCGGCCATCACCAGCGTCCCCTCGTCCTGACCTGAAGAACCAGAAGGTAAATGATCACGCCGTATTGACAGCGCATTTAGGGGTGATATTTTCGGGGATTATGGCTCGGAAAAACATCTATTTGTGATGTATGTTTTAATAATGATCAATAATAATGATTCTGGACATGGCTTGGCAGTTATTTTGGGAGAATTTAAACTTTACTTTGTCGTTTGTGGAGGAAAAATGGTACTTAAAAAAAAGCAGCATTTGTGTCAATTCAATGTGCAATTTCGACTGGACTGCGATGAATCTTGCCACAAAGATTAACTTTTGACAATATTATTGATCAGAAATGAGCCAAAACGTGTCGGAAAATATGAGGCTTACGCAAAAGTGAATGGACTGCAGTTAAACCAAAAAAAAGGTCAAAAATATCACATTGTAGCCTAGAAAAATTACAATACAAGTTTATATTCTAATCTGCCGATTTTTCTCAATTTCGATTGTGAATATTCCAAATGTTGTAATATCTCCAAACCAACAACAGCGACATTATCCAAGTATTGATAATATTGTGAACGTGTTGACAATATGCAACATTTTAAGACTGAATTGCTTATAATTTAAAAAGCAAATTGCAAAAAGCTGATAGAAAATAAAAATGGTAAAAACATCCAAAAAAGGGTATAAATTGAAAAATTCTACCCACAAACGATATTTTAACCTCAACAAATACATTTTAGAGACATATTTCAACACATTTCTATTGGCTTCCCTTAATATCGTCTGAATATTGTTATCGAGACACTCTTAGATCTTTAATTATTCTCAATATCTCTAAATACATTCAATTCTAGGTAAATTAGCTGGTCTGTTTTTGCTGTTTTACCATCATACGAGTACAGAGCTTTGCAGTGTCCGATGATGGGCAGAGGGTCGTCGTCGTCGAACTCGTCGTCAAACTCGTGTGCGTTGCTGTTTCCCGTGGGTGGGGGGTGAGAGCGCTGATGAGGGGTGCTGTGCTCCTGACTCGTGTCGTCTGTGTAACTGCCCTCAGGACTGGAAGCCACAAAAACAAGTGCAATGCAACGGAGAGTTTTCATTACATTTCATCATACATCACTTCACTGATGTTCAAATCACTTAATTGACGTCGTACTGATCTCTTATACGTTTTTTTCTCAATTTGGTTATGGTTAGAATGGATTTAATGCCATTTAAGCTCGAGTGTGAGAAGAACAAGCAAAAGAACTGGATCATTTTCAAAAACGATCCAATTGCAATAATTCTGATGAGCATTTCCACTTTAAAAACAACAAATATGAGCTGCTAAACTCAAACAAGAATACCATGCATTTAGGAACATGTTTGTAAAGGTCTAAACTACTAGATTTTATACATAACAGTTTCAATTAATTACATGATTGTCCATAATTAACTCACGATTACAGCAAGCTCAGAGAAATCCAACGCAAACTGCCATTAGTTTAACACACAAGTAGTTCCCGCAACAGTTAAATCCCATTCTATATCACTGCTCTGTGGCCATCACCCTGGCAACGGATAAACAAATGCCAAACTGCTGTGAGGGGACTAGCTTCATGGAAAACACAGAAATAACTAATATCGCAGACGTTTACCGAGAGAGAACAGGCCTTTTAGAGTCACAAGTGAGCTCTTCCAGGGTGTGGCCGTGGTACATGCGCGTTAAAGCACTCAGAGCCGTGTGTTGCACCGTTTTAACGCTGCGGCGCGTCGTGGCGTTCTAGGATCCGCGTCGGCGCGTTAAGACTGTGTAACGCGCCGTTTAATCCGCTTATACCACGGCCCCACAAACTGCAAGAGCCAACTGGTGGATGTAAAAACCTTTCTGCTGCATTTATCTCCTTTCTAGTTGAAGCTAGTCCCTCTTAACATAGAGCTCATTTGTTTATCCGTTGCTATGGTTACGTGATATAAAGAAAGTGATTTAACTGCTGCCAGAACTGCCTGTGCAATGCGCGACAGTTAGCATGACGGTGGTATGAACAGTTTCAACGCACGGCTCCTCGTTGTTTAAGGCGTACTTAACCGCAATTTTTAAGAGATATTTTCATAACACATTGTTTTTGCCATTGCTTACTTTACAAATGTCTTCATCGTGTGATATTTTATGGTTCGCAGAGGAAATCAATTCAATGCATTTTTGTAGCACCCAAAATAAACCGCCGTTGGTCAGAGAATCAAACAACGAAACAGTCATAAGCTTATTAAACGGTAAATGTTTGAATGAAATCATGCTACTTCAATAGTTGTAGCTATAATTTGCATTTGCTCATCGCTATTTAAACAGCGATTCCGTTTCGATCCGATTAATCTTACACCTCCAACGACATGAACTGAAAGGTGTTGTAGATAGTTATGGCGGTCTTACCTCTCTCTTCCAGGCGGCGCGTGATGGTGGTTGTCAGCGCTGGGCCGCCTGTCGCCTCGGTTCTGCTTCCCCTCAACTTCAGACAACCACGTCTGGACACAGGAGGTACGGACGACAAGGTTACTCGGTTTAAATGTGATTACACAGCTCACGTTACAACCACAAAAACAACTCAATCTATAGAACAAAATGGCAAACCCGAAGTGCTTTTTAATCTGCTTTTATGCCGATTTCACTGTTGTTTGGTTACGTCAACAATCGTAAAATCGAGACGTTTCCTCTCACAGTGGCCGCAACAGTGACATTTTACATCGCGACATCCTTGTACGTGCCAGAACTATTCATAAACAAACTGATTTGTTGCCCACAAGGCGGCGCTGCAAGCTCTTCTTAAAACTGTAGGACATGATTTTTCAACTCTTCTTCAACTGGCCATTTGTTATCGTTTAAAAGTCGTTTCTAACCTCGTGTCTGTGAATCTCCGACCGCAACTTCTCCATGTTACAAATGGTTTCTGAGATCTTGGGCTCCAGGCTGCTGGGATCACCCAACTTGGGATTCTTTCCGTACACGTCCTTCATCTTGTTCAAGGCCTCTCTGTAGGAACATAAAGCAGTTACGTTACTTACATAGACTAATATAAATGTGAATAAAGTAGGGCTGCGACAACTAACTGTGACTAATAGACTGTTAAAATGAAGTGTAATCATTTATTATCTGGACTAAACCAAATTTAAAACACGTACAAAAAGGTGTTTTATAACAAAGACAGCGGCAGTATTAACTGTATTTAATTATTTTCACTATTCATTCACTTGTTTTGTAAATATTCTCTATTTAGAAGCCTCCTGTCACCATATTCTTTTATCTTTAATTGGTTAAAAATGCATTCAAAACATTTCAACTGCAATGAAATGAATTGTCGGTCAAGTGGACTGTCAAAAAATAAAGAAAAATCGCGGAGTTTTTATAAATAACCGTTCATTGCAACCTTAGAATTAAGGCAAGGCGAGTTTGTCGAGCAACATCCATACACAAAATAATTCAAAGTGCTTTACAGAAAACTTGAAACGAGAGGATAAGTGCAGTTCAGTTCTAGTTCCACAGAATGGTGCCGCGCCTGGATGTGAACGCCGTCGGGAGTTCAGAAACCCAAAGACCACTACCTCTGGTCCACTTCCTTCTGCAGCTCCTTCTGAAGCTCGTCGATCCTCTGCTGCAGCCTCTTCCTCCTCTGCTCGGGGGGCAAATGGCTGAAGTCCTCTGGAGGTGGGCCCTGACACAAGCACACGGGATTAGCAACTGCACCGTTTTGGCCCAAATCGGTTTTTACTTCATTCGTTAGCGTGTTATTATTAATTTCACTGTAATCTCTTATTGTACCGTATATATTTGTACTTATTGTGTTTTCATTGGTCCGTGAAAAGCGGTACATCAATAAAATACTCACTTCTCTGCAAGTTTCACAAATCTAACCAAGATTTATTCACTTAAATATAGAAAAAACATCTGACTAATCTTGTTTTAAGACATTTCTACAAAAAAAAACGGTACATAAGTAAGATAATTAAGCTTATTTTAAGGACATTTTTGCCTAAAACAAGTGTATTTTTCTAGTCTTAAGGTGTAATTTTGCAGTGGTGGATAATGACTTACTTACACAAAACAAAAGATTAATTGGTGTCGTATTTTGTAACACAAAACACATTTTTACAATTGACTCTGAGCTTGCTTGAAAAGATTTACTGTATTTTCCAACTAAACAAAATAAATAGTTGATTGCTGATGAGGCATTCAAATTTGCTGTAATAGTTATTGTTGATTTGGCTTTTTAGAATACTTATATTTATTTTCATGGTTCTTTTTCATTTCTTCTAAAAGGGGCTGTGCTAACTTTATAAATACTTTTTCTAGGACGCGACGACTGTTTACTAAAGGGATTGAGTTATGGGTTTAATATAAGAGTCCTACACAAGGAAAAACGAACCTACTAGATGTGGAAAACCTACAAAACACTGCAGGGTCCTTTTGATACTACACTCTACGCACACTTTTACAAACTTACCATCTTCACTGACCACTGAGACGCAACATGTCAATCATTACAGCAAAGAGAAAGCACAGTGAACCGGTTAATGATCAGTAAAGAGCAAACCAGCAGCACAAGTAGATCACGGCATTAGTGTGAAAATAAAAAGATTATTTCAACAACTTATACATATTCTCAGCGGGTACCATTGTAAAGTTGTTGCAGAGTCGTTTCTGGATGCACAAAACTACAGATTCAGTGCCCATAAAAGAGGACTATGTTTGCTCAGGTGTGACACGAATGTAGAAGTGAAATAAAGAGGAAGTGTGAGCCGTGATGAGCGCTTAGCCTCAAACGGACCTTCGAACACTTCATTTACAGTGTACAGTAACGCTAATGGAGGCTTAAAAGGGGCACTACGTAACTTTTTCTTTTCATGGAGACGTTATCGCGTTGCCTAGAATGTTCCAACGCTCGGCAGTGACGTGCGGTCCCGCCCGTAGCGTTTTATTTTCATTATTTTTGTATTTATTAACCTTTATTTTTGAGATCGAGGCCTGTTTATCAAGCGTTGATGGGGAAATGTAGCCGCAGCACACAAATCCTAAAAACATAGACATTTGAATGCACAATCTTTGTTTTTAGGTTTTAAATTGAGCTGTTCTGCGACAATACGATCATTTAAAACAGGATTTTAGCGCAAAAGAAAAGGCTTGATCGTCGATATCTTATCTTTTTTTTTTTTTTTTTAAGATAATAGACTGTTATTACCGTGTGATCGTCGATATCTTATCTTTTTTTTTTTTTTTTTAAGATAATAGACTGTTATTACCGTGTGATCTGAAATCATTCTGATATCGATCAAGAGGTTTTTTTAAAAGGTTCAGTTTTGCCCTATAGTTTTTTTTTTTCCCAGTATTGATACTTGTTTAAATGAGTAACTAGTTTTAATACCAGTTGTACTTTTGATTAGGATCTGTGTATCGATACTTGTTCAGACAAACTAGTGTGGATGCACGCCCACTCCAAGCAAGAATGCATAGATGCATTCACTTGTTTAGCAATAAAAACAACAAACGATATTGTATAAATCCAACAGAAATGTGTTAAATGTCATGTCTTTAATTGTTAGACAAATGTGACAATGACAAAAATATAAATATCACTTTATACACTTATTTTAACGTTTACAACATAACTTCTTTTTATTTCTAATCAGCATTTTTTGTAGCATTTTTAGTACAAACTATGTTCAAATGTTGCATATCTTCAAAAGAACAATCACAATATCTTAATTTCAATACATTGCCAAGCCTTAAAAACACCTGTACTATATAAATAAATGCAAGATAATACAAGTTTAAAGCCTTACTGCGCCACATTCCAGGCAAAGCGATATCATCTCGGAAAAGACACAAAGTGCACTGTTAATCGAGATGCATTGACCTAAATCCCAAAGTGTTTTTTTACGTTTTGTTTTTTTACAGGCACTGAATGAGCTCTGGAGCTTCAGCTGAGTGTTATTTTCAGTTATTGTTAAACCAAACGCACACCGAGTTGTTAACAGTCACACCGCACAGCAAACATCACAGCAAACAGAAAGAAAAGCCCATCCAAGTCCCACACACACACACACACACACACCATCAATCATCGGGGTCCTCCACGTTGTGATTGGAGCAAAAGCACGTCTAAGGAGGAAAGAGGAAGGAGAAGAAGAAGAATCACACAAACGTAGCAGATGATTGGAAAAGGTGAGAGACTCGGAAGGAAGGAATTACAGTGTGAAGAGCATTTGCAAATACGTAGGTCCAGTTCAGATAAGGGCCTGTACCTGACTGCAACGTGGTTCTCATCCGACAACAGCCCCCGTTGAACAAAATACTAGTTCAGGGGAGTTGTATTTATCAGTTTCACATCCACATCCATTATATTTGCATTCAAAACAATCGAATTGTTGGTCTCTGTATTGACATAAACATAAAAGAGTGACTATAGTGTAAAATGTTTGTTTAACGTTTGCATTGGAATATCATGCTCACGACGCCCTTAATATGAAAACGCAAAAGTCTTAGGAATAATTCTCCTTTTCAGCTTATCAGATTCAGCTTTAATGCACCAGTTTCCAGGTAGTGAAGTTATAACTCGCCAATTTATGATTTTTTCCCCCCCAAGTTATCGCCATAATCTTCCCTATATTGCGGCACAAATTGCCTAGAAGTCCGTCACAAGCGTCATCGTTCAATAAATATCTACTTGAACAGCACGCTTCATGACCTGTGTGAAGTTGGTCCCCCCGAAGTGGGCCAAAACGTTTTACGCATCGTTTGTGCCCGTCTGCGCACACAATGACGACGTTTGCGTCACACTCTGTTCTGTTGGTTAGAGTCCGATTTGCTCCAAAACGGTGTCAAAGGCTCGAAGCACAAACGACGCCAACGTTTGACACCTACTTTGGGTTGAATCGCAAACACGACGGCGGGCCAATTTTACACTAATCACACACACACACACACACACACACAAAAACAACAGAATTAAAAGTCAGGTACGGGCCCTTCAAAATGAAACAAAAATAAGCAATGGACAACGTGGTGATTCAAAACTTGCAAAGGCTTTGACAGAAATCCGAAAAGCGCTTAAAAACCTGTCCAATTACGACACACCACTCCCCCTGTCTCACCCCTCTCTTCAGGCCCTTCAGATTGTGGGGGATTCTGGGGACTGTAGTCTTTATCTCTGACAGATAGTGGCTCATTAGATCTGTGCTGAAGCGGGGTGAGGGGAAAAGGGCGGAGGCCGAACGGACTCGGGAGGACGAGGGCTGGGGAGGAGGAGGGGGGGGCGTCGACTGTGGGGAGCGAGAAGAGAGACCACAAAGGCCAAAAGGTCAACACGGAATCTCAGCAACGATCGACACCTTTAAAAACACTGTGAATCAACAAAACGTTTTCAACTAAAACTGCGCTCTTTAAAGCCGAGGAGGTGTTTGAATCTTGAGCGGAGAAAACAGTGATAAATCGTAGAATGAGAGACGTCTACATCGTGTTCAGAGTGCCTGGAATGCTTTCGGTTTGACTGCCTTCCGCATTTTATGATTTACAAGTCCGTGCGCTCACTGTTCGTCGAGTATTTAAATCTATCAAACCCGGTCCTTGCTCTCACAAGAACGTCAAGAAGGCTAAGCTAGCTTTATTACGACAAAATATCTAGTTGTTTTTTTGCTGTCAAACATTGCGACTCACATTTTAAAAGTAGGATTCTGTTCAAAGTTCACATTTTTAATAAAACATCAGGAGCATAAACATCAGATCATAATCTAAAGGGTTAAAAGCTTTTACATTGACTTAAACTGGATATTTTGTTGCTTGTAAAGAACATTTGCGATATGCTCATTGCGATATAGCAAACATTAAACAAAAAGGAACTCTTATTGTCAATCCAATGTGTCAGTTTTATTTTGCGATTATCTGTTTAGTGCTACTTGTGTTCTTTTAATTTTAGATTTAGCTTGTTCTGTTCCGTGTTTAATTTTCTTTTAAAATGAATACATAAATACATAATCCCAATCATAAAAATAATGATATTAATAATAATCATAATAAAATGAATGAATTAAAATAAATTGCGATACATCTTGCAGCCCTTCTCACTATCATTTTCAACCAAGACCACCCTCTTTAACTCTGTGAATGGTCCTTTCTCCCTCTTGACCTACACAGTAATGTGTTGAGGAACATGTGTCAAATAAAACGCTCTTGTTGGAGAGAACAATTAAAGTCCTCAAGAAACGCAAACACACACACACCCTTTCTGCGGCATAGTTCCCGATAGACTGAGGCGAGAACTGACGCAACGGGTAATGATTAGCCCGCGGAGGGTAAGGTCCAAAAACGGTAAGACTGCTGTGTAGACGGAGCAAAGGAAACAAGAGCAAGGACAAAAGACAAAAATGTATGCGCGCAAAACCAAATTGAAAGAAACCCTCCGGTAATTCATTGTGTTTTTAATTTGTAGACGTGTTACAGCGAAAACAATGCCATTCTACACTTCTGATCACTTTTTGATACTTTATAAACCCAAGATAACTGCAGATGCATCACCTCTTGTCTCACTGCGCATCACCACATACAACGCCATATGATTTGTTTTACTAAACAAACCCAACAAATCCCAAGTAGCATTACAAATCTAGTTAATTAATATATTGTTTTTGAGGTTGGGCTTGCCTGTGATTATTAGAGTTCCACTTTGTACCTTGGGTTTCTTGGTGCCGAAAGGCCAGAGTTTGTTTTTGGTTCTGTTCATGACGTGTCGGGGGTCGGGCCGGGACCCTGGCGTGGCCTCTCTCTCTCCTCTGGGCGTGCTGCTGATCGTCCCGTCTGAGCCCGTTCTGTTCAGGGTCTGACTGAAGTCCTCGAAGGGGAAGTCGCCCGGAGGTTCAAAGCCCGACTTAAAGGATTCCACTACAATGACCGAGTCCTGAGAAAAAAGGGAAAATAATGTCACAAGTTGAGTAGATACCGGACATTTTTGGGGGAAAAGACTGGCCTCAAAACAAAGGTTGTTAATGCATTTATGTAAAATACAATGTACTGTATGTTTTAGAGCTTGTGGCCAGATGTACAACCGTCCCAAGAGATAAAACAGTTAAACCAATGTAAGAAAGTAAACAAAAGAAGCGTGGAACAATCCAATAAACTGCAGCGGAGCAACTGGAAAATATATTTATGCCTGGTTCAAAGAAAAAAGATCTGAAGAAGGAAATGAGGCCGAAATAAAAAGTAATAATAAAAAGATCTGCAACCTGAGCTTTGTTTGAATTTTCAAATACAGTACATTTCTCACTCAATAGTTTTGAATACAGTCGAGCGCATTAGGCTAACTGAAAGTGATGATATTTGACAACACAATCCCGAGCTCCATAGCCGTATCAGTCTGCATCCATTTCTATCAAAATATCATGTCCCGAGTGGATGGAAAATCACATACTTTTCTTTCATCTACAGCTTTGGCGGCCAACACCATTCCTTCTAGACATTTAGAAACGATGGGAATAACACGTCGCTCTGCTTCTGCAAAACTCCTGTACGTCTCCCCCAGTTTCACCGTCCGCCGCTCGTCCATGTCCTGGAGATTCTGCACAAACAAACAGTGACCATTTCACTCCTCTAACGTTCTCCTGTGGACCCGGTGTTAACAGATCCTTTAAGTCAGAGAAACAAAAGCGAACTCAAGGCTAAAACATTTGGAGTACAATATCATACAGCAGCAGAATTAAGCATGAGGGGTCTTCTTTAATCAAAGCGTGACACAGCAGGTGAATAGGAAAACGATCTTTTTTTTAAACTTATTCTGTAATTCATTTAAATATTACCGGTACAAGAGTTTCATCATGTAATGTTTTCATATATAAATAAAGTATTGCATGTGCAAAATTGGCAAAAACTGGGACTTTAAAATCTTAAAAATGGATAGAGCCAGGTATATATATTTATTTATTTTGCTGACATATTAGATCCAAACAAATTTACAAGAGAGATTTTGGATATTTAATATTTGAGTAAACAAGGTCTTACTGAGATTAGGCATAAAAAAAATGCAATGTTGCCTATTTTTTTTACAGTTAAAAGCTCAGTCTTGGAATTAGATAAACAAAATCCTTCAGTACAATCCGTCCAAATCTTGTTCAGCGCAAGATGGTGAAGTTTGGTGTAGATCTACGTTAAGAGCTGATCTTTATGTCTCTACAGGGGGAAAGATGCATTTGGAGAAAGCAGCCTTAAATATGTGGGTTAAATTAAATAACAAAACATCTTTAGGAGCAGATTGGACAATATTGTTTCCAGGTGAAAGCTTACAAGTCGAGCGAGAGCAAACTGACCATGAAAAAAACATAAAAACAATTTACCGGTACACTGCGTTCATGTTCTCCATAAACAGAAGCGTGTTACTACTCGTCGCAGCGAGCCTCGACACAGCACTAAGGTTACTACGGTTCGGCCGTTTTACCCGTGGTTATTGTCCTGAGCCTTGCTTTAGCGCGGCCCGTTGTACCTTGAAGATGTGCGGTATCGCGTTGTTGAAATGTTTCCACTGCTCCGCGTTGAAGTTCTGTAGCTGGGCCGCGTACTCGTTCTTGCTCTCGTCCGCCATGTGCGTTCGCAGGTAGTACTGACTTTTGGCCTGGAAATTCACAGCAACAACAACGACGACAACAACAACTAAATGTTAATCAAAAACAATATTAAATCAACGTTTTTGTTTCCTCGCGTTAATAATATAGAGTAATATAGTGTTTTGCCTTAAAAAACTTGCATTACCTCATTTCAAAACAAGCCTCATATGGTACTTTCTATATTTGGACAACTGTATTTTCCTCAAAAGTATGTCCAATGCGTTTAATTATACGCTAACCATAGGGAAAAGTCGACACAGTGTAATTTCAGAAGCATCAATTATATGCCAGTGACCTTCTGCCAACCGCTTGAACGCGAGCAGTTTATGTTCGCGTGTCACAACGGCCAGACAATTCGAATGAGGACATTGTTTGATTTGAAGTTCGTGAAAGCCGCTCACCTTCTCCACTTCTGACTTCGTGGCATTGATGTCGTTATCTAATCTCTCAAAGGTCACCTGGGATTTCTCGGCTTCTCGACATTCTCGTTCGAATTTCTTTTTGCTCTATAAAAAGAGAACAAAAGGAGTGGGTTATTTCATTTACTTTTAAGGGTGTTCAAAGGCTTGGTTTGATAAAAGAAAAGATAAATCAATACCCAGATAATAATCAACACTATGCACCTTTAAACAAGCCCTGAAAACGCAGCTATTCGGAACTGATTTACAATATCTATGATTGTCTCCTTATGTGAAGCATCTTTGGGCATCTTGAAAAACACTAAACAAGTGTGAAGTATAATATTTTGTTATGCTAAAGCTAAGCAAACTACTCATTTGAACTACTGAAGTATCAATACTGAAAAAAAATAATAATAATCACATTCACAGGACATGCGGCTTGGTGGACGAGATTGTTGAGCTCCATGATCCTGATCTAGTACATCAAAACTAGGGCTGCAACAAGTTGAAATCGATTAATCGCAACCAATCGATTATCGCGATAACTGTCAACCCCATTTAGCAATCGAATCCAAGACTTGCCATATGTGAGAGAGGATGTTTTATGACTCGTACAAAGCAGGAATTGCATCAAAATGACACCGGACAATGACACATAATCTCACATTTATAGGCATTTCGCAAAGAACTAATCGATTAATCTAAAAAACAATCACTGGACTTGAGCAAAATAGTTGTTAGTGGCAGCCCCAATCAAAACTAGCATTACACCGCATGGTATTCTTGAAGAAACTACAATGATTTCAGATGAAAAATGACATTACAAAGTGTTTCCATGATATTAACGAGTCTTTTCCTTATTAGTATAACACAAGCAAACGACTGAGCTTAAGATGATTCAGAGAAAGCGATGTTTTACTTCCTGCCAGCCCATCTGGACAACATTAGCAGTGAAGTAATTGCAGAGAATTGTGAATAGCTGAGGCATTACAGTCCAGTCACAAGGCAGTCACTCACAGAGCGTGCGTGCAGACCACACACTTAAACGGACGTGACGGGACCTGACTATCAACAAAGAGTTTCTGGGCAAAGCTTCGTCGATCAACTGCACGTAAAGCTCCTTTATTCAACATAATCTTTTCAAACATGCTTTCCAAATTCCAAATAAGAGGTTCTAAATACAGATGTCATCACAGCATTATGCAATTTTAGCGTTGAGTGGCAAAAGCGCATGAGAGTCAATGGTGAGTAATGACATTTTCCCCTGTAAGAACTCAAAACACGAGTAAAATGTGAAAGAGCTGCTACAGCCTGGTGACAAATGTAAAAGTACATCTCTGCTAAATATTTAATTTGTTTCGGACATCTACAAAACAGAACATCAAGTAAACAGTTGTAGAAAACCAGATAAACAACAGGAACGCTGCAGCGACGCTCGCATTTATCACAGATACAGCCTTTGGATCGCACACAGTTGAACTCATGACCGTTTTCTACTTCAAAAAGCGTTTTTTTGAGTGCGTGTGTTGACGAAATTAAGTTAGTTTGAACAACAACAGCTCCAAGGACAAAAAATAAGACACAAAAAAAAGCAACGAAACACATTTCATCGGTTGAGTTCATAATTCGAAATGTTGAGGATCATTTTTCGACTAAAAGAAAGTCAGTGCATAACCTCTGTAGTAAGTTTTTGATCGTTCTACTTTCAGCTAGAACTCTGCAATATATATATGTATATAAAACCTTTAAAAGCTGCACAATGGAACTTTTCCGGCGCTTGTTTCCACGTAGATGTCACCGATTTGCCGGGAAAGTTTCACAGAGTGGCATTTAATTTAGCAATCTTATCTTCAGTCTAATCTTGTGTCAAAACCACGTTGAGAAACATCTCCAGGGAGACAAACGGAACAGTTACATTGTGAACGTTGTTTGCAAAATGTGATGGTTTCTATGTGTGTTTAAAAGCATCCAATGACCTCAGGAGTGAACAAATGGAACTTCTGATCGGAGACGCTTTAGAGCCAGAGACATTTGGCAAAGGTAAAACACTTGTGCTCATGAGCTTAGTTTTGGAGGACGACTGTAAAATTCACTTCGTTATGCACAAAAGTGAAGTAATTAGGCCAGTCATTATTTATTGTATGTTTTTTTTTTTTATTGCCATAGCAGCAATCCTTTGCTTAAGTTTTCTGTAGTATGTTATCATTTGAGCCGTATGGTTGTATACTTAACATATCTTTGACTCATACAACATGCATTTACACTTGGGCTGAAGGGTTGAAATGTCAGTATCATGAAACCGTTTAAAGTGCCCATGACAGGTTATTAAGGTTTTTGAATTTTGACTTTATTTGGTGTAACTATAAATGATAGCTTTACACCAAGCGAGTAGCTGTTTGTGGAGGAAAGCTGAAAAATCTGTAGAAAATAACAGGAAGTGACATCACACGAGGGACTCTTAAGTTTATGCATAATTTACATAAAAGAAAGAGCTTTTTGGACCATTTAAACAATAATTAAAACCAAAAAAAGGTTCTCTCACATTAAAAAATTTTTTTGACATTGGATGAGTTTTGGGTAATTTCCTAGAGCGATGCTATTAATTTAAAACAGGGAGAAAATTATAAACCTGAAAAATGCGTTATTCTGGGATAAAATGTGTATATATCATTTTTTGGGGGGGGCAAAATTCAAAATAGATTTATCTAAACTGCCTTTTAGTTCAGTGAGTCGTCCAACCCGTCATAGGCACTTTGATTGCAATTCAAACCACTGCAAATGCAAGACATCCATTTGTATACATTTTAAGTGACTCGACTTGACGCTGCAGTTGACTTTCCTGTGTAGTCCTCGCACAAATACAGCCAAAAGATTCATGCAGATGGAATGTGGATGTCACAATCGCTAAACATTTGTGGTGAAAACAGACCTCCCCCTTCACACTTACGCTGTCCATCTGCTTCCAGCACTGGTCCAAATACTGCTGAGCCTTCCGGCCCTCCTGCAGATGCTGCAAAGGACACGAGCACACGTCCACATTACAGGCACGTACACCGTAAAAAAACAAGCACTAAAACGTAAAAACTGACATTTATGGATTGTTTTTCTTTCCACAGACTGCCGTTAAAAAACAGAATGCTGACAAGTGCAGTGCTAAAAAAAATAAAAAAAACTAAATCAAGAATCTCCAGGGTGTTAGATGGCGATTGAAACGATATTTTCAAAGTGCATCGAGAATGTGGAAAAAATGAGCTCGTAAGTCTCAGAAAGTTGAGGCGTGTTGAGGTAAATGGACCATAAAATAAACCACAAAAGTGCAAATATATTGCTTTGAAATATAAGGAAGATTACACAAGAGTATATGTTAAGTCGGCTCTTTTTGCTGTCATTTTTTTATCAATCGTTTTAATTACAGACGATTCACATTCGTCTACATTATTAATCGATTTCCACATATCTCCCACCTTTAGGCAAGTCTGTTTTCTAAAGACCAAGAGGACACAGGAAGCAAATGTTTAAAAAAAAAATCATAACAAACAAAAAAACACATCGCTCGCCATTTATTATTACGCTAAAAATAACCAAAAAGACGTGTAGCTGTGTCGTTTAGTCTTATGTCTGCAGCTCCGTTTCTTAAGTACGTGTGATCGGACAGTGAATGCACGTACATGTTTCCGCTCAGCCTTCAGGTCCAGGCTGTACCTCATCAGCTCTCCGTACACTTTGTGGCCGATTTCCTCCGCCACCAGCTCCCTCTGGCCCGCGTAGTCATTCAGCTCGTTGAGAATGGAGTAAAAGGACAGACATGCCGTGAACCTGCGCCCCGAAAAAAAAAAAAAAACGTCATTCAGAAGCGAAACGTGGATCAATGGCGGGACGTTTTATGCAAAATCAACTTTTATGAGCTTTTAAACAGGCTGTAATGGTTTTCTCTTGCCATTAGCTTACTCGGAGTTGCGAGTTGATTGATTGACTGGTTGTTTTGAGGCTAGAGTGCTCACCAGTCCCCATCAACTCACTTGCAGTTATTTCAACACTTTACACTCTATTATCAAGTCGTTTTGAAGTGAAAATACTGCTCTGAAGTGTGACGCAATACAAGAAAAGCACAGTATGTCTTCTTTGAACAAACATTAAATAACATCTGTACCTGGGCTCCTCGTCTTTGGCGCGCTTGGGGCAATATTTCTTGACCAAGTTCCTGGAAGAAAACAATGAAGCGAATTAAGAGAGTTGAAAACAGCAATCGTATTTCAAGCCGAGGGGAAAGACAGAGACGACGTGTATTTATTATTAAAGATGAATGAAAGATCGAAACATCAAAGCGTGTTTCCTGTCCTTTTCTCCGGGGGTCCTTCGGCACCGCGCCAGAACGCAGAGGTAATGATTTAACTGCGAGTGAACAGGCAGCGCCACATCACAAGCATTCCTGTCTGAATTATAATGAGCGACACACACGGCAGAAAGAGGGAAAGGTACAGTATCTTTGATCATTCATCAGAGCAGCCTGCAGAGAGTGATGCATATTCAGAGAGGATTTCCCCTCTTTGATTTCCATATCGTCTCATCTGGGACTGAAGGGTTTTAAATAGTTCTGCTATAATCACAGGTTTAGTACGAGTGAAGAAAACTAAACTAATCTGTAACTTTCACTTTAAATTGTTAGTCGTTCGCAATCGTGACTAGTCGACTATGATGAATAAATTAATAAACAGTAGTTCTATTTTGATTGTCGTAAGAGTCATCTAGACCAGGGGTGGGCAGTTATTTTTCCTCGAGGGCCATATTGGAATCCAGGCGAGTGGCGGGGGGCCGGCCCGCGATCATCGGTGTGTAAAAAATTCTTATCATTATAAGCACTTTTCTGTAAAATACTGGCTACTGAATCTATTATTCATTAATTTCATGTTATCTTTATTAAGGACACAAGTGCAGACACATGTTACAGCGTCAAGACAGCTAAAAATAAGAGAAACACATATGATCCCCGGGGGGAGGAGGGCCGGATTAAAACAGGCCGAGGGCCTGATCCGGCCCCTGGGGCCGCAAATGCCCAGGTGTGAGCTAGACCCTAAAACAGCAATTCTTACACCTTATTAACGGCCGCAAAGTTAATATACGTCAATGCAAATAATATGTGAATGGGCTCCAGTTTCTTTGTGCTGTAAAAGTCGGGCCCGAGTTCAAAAACATTATGAGCCCCTGCCATAAAACACACGACAAACGACCTTTTGTAACAAAGACAGCAGCATTATAAAATCTAAATGTCAACGGTTTCTGATTTTCATCAATAATAAACTTAAGTCGTAAAACTTCTCTATCTAGAAGCCTGCAGTCAGCATATTTGTCCCTTTATTGGTCGATAATGTATTCAAAAGTCTCAATGTGGTTTAGAAATAATCGTAAAATGCTCTGATTTGTAGTTGCCTTGATCAGAATACACGGGTCAGCTCTGTGCAGTTATTAATGTCTGTGTGTAGTAGTATTTTTGGCTACACACTTCCAATCTGTGTCCCTGGATATGACGTAAACATGTTCAAATTGGTGTATTTCTTATTACAAAAATATGTGGTTACGTTTCCATTTTGTGTTTTGGTCCACAGGCTGATAATCCAACAAGTAATCCAACAGGAAACAAGTAAGGGATGAAAAAACACACACACACACACACACACACACATCCCGGCTCTGTCATTGTAAGCCGCTGGTGCATGAACCTCACTTACCGTAGCTGCTTGGCGTAGTTCTGCTCGATCTCCAGTCGCTCTTTGACAAATTTGGCATAGCGCTCCAGAAAGTCGATCCCCCACTGTGTGTGTTTGTCCAGATTCTCGAACTGGTCCTGCACAGAGACACAAAAAAGGACACAGGTTAACAAGTTAAAAGGGACGAGGCATTTTCAGTGGAAACTAGAGTATTTTCGTATTTTGGCTTTTCAATTTCAAATGTTTTATCAAAGCTGCTTTACCAAAGTTTTCTCTTGTAATTTGAAAATACTGTGGTACCCCTGATGAAGTGTATTGAAAATAATTGGAAAAGTCACTGCACACCATCCTAAAACATGCAATCGATCACAGAGCTGCGACTCTTTGGAATGAGAGCTGATTGGTGGTGCGTTGGTGGTCCGCACAGCTTCATTCCCCAGTCTGAAAAAGCTGTTCTGAAGCTGTGTTGGCGCTTGATGTGAATACTAGTAATGTGCACCAAAGGGTTTGTGGGCGCTAGGAATTAGTTAAAATAGATTAAAAAAAACCACACCCTACTTCCACAGGAACAACATAAGACTTTTAATCATTCAGTGCAAAAAAATAATTCGATCCATGCGTTAAATTTGCTCCAAATAACATTTTCAAAGCGACACAATTGGCCGTAGATAGCACGATTTCAAGGGTCTTAAGCCGTTTTTTTACTGTCTTAAAAACAGAACTTCGGTAGTTCAATTTAAACTGTTTGCAGCGGTCCAAATGCATCGCTCACTTACCCACTGACTTTTGAGCATCCTCATTTAAAAGTGCTTTACGTAACTTTCAGAAGCCAGGTAAAGCTAACGAAACATTAGCATGCCAACAGCGCACTTCCTGCTTCTCTGAGAATAAAACACACCGGTAATTCAATGCACAGACCTTGGGCAAAACAACTTTCACTTTATTAAATGAGTGAATCGGGTGCAGCCCCTTTTAATCTGTCTCCAGCTGATCCTTGGACGTCGACGCGCAGCCCTAGTTGAAACCACATTTGTACCACACATTTGGGGAACTGGAGCTGTCCTAGTTGTCATACACAGATGTTTGGGTGAAGGCCCTGCACCAAAGCATCTGTTCAAACAGTTGGGTCGTCCAGGCAGTGACTCAGCAGTAAAAGTGTTTCCTGTCGGCTGTGGTCCCTCAGACACACGTCTCCTGCGCCAGGCTCCACCGTGAAGTCCACAGAAGGCCAAGAACGGAGGCGATCAATGCAGCGGCGGCGGCGGCGGTGTCGAGTTATTCATTCACAACACTCCAATGCAGATATACGACAGCGCCGTCAATAATGCGTACGCCAAAGTCACAAATGCATGCGAGATTTGTCAAATGATAAGTGCTTTCCAGATCCTCGGGTTGGGACGAGACGAGAGTGGGACGGTGAGACGGGGAGATTTTGACAGGGGTTTTGTAGGCATTTAGTCGATTAAACTGGTCTTAGTCGACCAACATTTGTATAACCAATTATTTAATTCCAATTGTAGGGATTTAAATGTGACAACACAAAGGTGAAGACGTGGAGTGAGTTAGCTGAAGATCTAGGAGCGAATCATGAGTTTAATCTGCATTTTTTTCCTTATAGTTTGTAGTTTGAGTGCAGTTTGGGTCAGATAGATGGTTTTGAGAGCTAGTTTTTCATCACTGTCCTCTTTAGTAAATTGGCACGGCATGTCTTTCTTTAGTCGACTAAGAATTTCTATAAATTCTAATAAATAAAATGTAGTGTCTGAAAACGACCTTTTTTTTGTCCAAGCAAAATGTTAACACATGGAAAAACATCACGAGGACATTATCCACTATATCAAGTACTGACACTCTTGACCTTTTGCAGGAGTCGTATGATCACATGGCTAAATGAAAGTAATTCATGCTTCTGTGTGAAGAATGCCCTTATACTGTAAACAATTATGATTCTATGAAGATGGTAAACAGTTTCTCTTGGACGGCGTCTCCGTGAATTCACTCGCAGCATTGCACACAGCAACGGATGTCAAGATTATTAGATTATTCAGGCCACAATGTAATCGTAAGAGCCAAAAAATAAATGATCGTGACAATTTTAGAAGCAAAATTATGCATTTTTAGTTCAATCTATCGTCCCAAAAAAAAGACCTAAATGTAAATAACTTTTTTATTTGGGCGTTTTTTGTCAAATTTAACTTTACATTGTCTTTCAGATAGTTCAATTTCATAAAACTTGTCACAAACTGGAGGAATAGCAATGTGAAAATTAAAGATTGCACAAAGTTTAGTCACAGTCTCAATAATGGTGTCCGATAACACTATAATTTTATATTGCGACATACACACAACACCAACAACATCAAAATGGGCAAAAATAAGAATATTATAAATATACTGGTTGATAGAAACAAAACTATGGCGGGTTTAATTGTACAGTTCATTTATTTTCTGTGTAATACCAAAGACACTTCCAAGCGTGTTTTAGCACTTTTCTTTTGGAGTGGGAAAATGTGCTTATTATCGTTATGAGAATCCAAAAAATATCAAGTCAATCATGGTGGTCAATACCTTGCCAACCCCTAGCACGTTACATAATTGCTGTGGCCTGGTCATGCAAGAACTGTATAGATTTTGTTGTGCGTTTCCTTAGGATCGACAGACTCACAACAATGGCTCTGCTCAACTAGAAAAACTCGATTATGTCCAGTTGGTGAACGCTGAACACAACACGTTTTATTTGTACTGACAACTTACAACTTGGGCCTGCACGTCTTCAATTCACCTGGGGGCTGAATGTCGGCCGCCGTAGACGCTGCTGCGGCGGTGACGGCGTCGCCTGGGGAAATCTGACACGGCTCCAGAACAGCTGACCTCCCTGCTTCTTCGGTTATCAGTCACAACAACAAGACGGCCGGACACGTCGCGTTGTATTGTGAGACGATAAACGGGTGTACGAGCGAGCGAGAAAGCAGTTAAGACAGATTGTGAGAGGTTACATAAAGGTTTGTAGCAAGAGGTGATGTAAAACTAGTCTACGAAGTCGGGAGATAAAGTGACAACTAGTACAACAAGTCCTTAAAACAAGTTACGCTGACATCTATGATAGGACTCATTCGTAATCAGAATTGTTTTCCGGACTGTACAGACTCTAAAACTGATATAATACAACTTTTTAAAACTGGCGTTATTCGATGAACACGTTAGAAACAAACAAACTGTTTCTGATTTTCAATAATACACTTTATTTGTAAATATTTCCCATCAAAAACCTTTTAACATATTTATTTTATAGATTTTTTGGGAATATAATTTTGGGCCCAAGGCTTTATTTGGAAGAGATGGGGTATGACAAGTCTGCAAATGTCGAGGGCTGGACTCAAACCCACAACACCGCACAACCACACACGTGCCACGCTCTTAACCACTGCACCACACCAGCGAAACATCTGTTACCATATGTCAACCTTTACAAACTAAGTCGTCAAAACCATCTGCATTCAATAAGACTGTTTTTTTTTTGCGATCGCCTTTGTAACGCAAATGATTTAACCACATCTACCAAACGCCTCATGGAAGCGACACGAAAAGTACTGCTGCAAGTGTTTACGAATGGTCACAATGAGCAAATCGCAACGACTGTGACTATTTAAATAACCCAATTTCCTCTGCAAACAACAAAGTGTTCACTCTTACTAAGCATGAAACCTGTTTACACTGGAGGTGGGTCGTGCTGACAAAAGGAGAATCCTGATAATGATATTCAGACGATATTACACAGATATGCGTTGAAAACAAGGCTTTAAATGTATTAGTTGAGCTCAAATTATCAGAAAAAATTTAATATCTGTAAAATGAATGACAAAAATGACAAAATATCACCTTAAACCTTTATGTGAAAGTTTTCAACATGTACATTTTCAACTTGTACTCTATATTAAGTATCATCGTATCTAAATGTTACAGCCCATTTCGAGTCAACCCCGTTCATTACAAACATGTTCTTAAGTTGTATTAGTTTAGCAGATCATATTTCAGTCTTCTCTCAAACGTGAATGCACTTCTTTTTTAATGTGAACTGAATCCTACAGTAAAAAACATAGATCACACATCGAACCACAGTCAGAGAATCGAGACATCAGATTTGATGTCAGGGCGGATTCACTTTGAGAGGAAAGGAAGTCTGAACTAAACAGCAGTGAGATCTTTTTTAATTGGATTTATTTGAGCAAGACTCGGCTAATTCCCAGTGAACGAACGGCATCCGGAACTAGCCAGGCACGATTGTGAAACGGGCGTATTGATTAACATTTTCAGCCCCGGGAAATGAATCTTCTTCATTCGTCTTTTTATTCCTTTATTACAGACTCCAGTAGTCCAGGGTTAAAAACGACCACGACCGCTTCAAACACACGCTTCTCAGCCAATTATTTGAACACAACAAACAAACAAACGATGGGTCCGTAAAATGACAGACATCGCCGGCGCTTTCGTCTGGCGGCGTCTCCCCCTCTCTCGCCCGTGCGGTGGTCTTCGCCTGCGGCAGCTCCAGTGACTCATGAATAAGTAACGAGGGTATGAGCTCACGCTGGAGCGGAGCAGACGGCCTCGCGGGGGAAATGACAGCATCCATAATTCGCTTTCGGGTTGTTGTTTTTTTTTTTTGCTCGCATAAAAAATAGAACGGAGGGAGTAGAGGCAACGGATTGCGGCAGAACACAAGACGCTCTTGTCCTTCTGCTACTTTTCTTACACACAAATGTCATCTCCTTCATATGTACGTCTCTTTCTATTAAGCGTCTTTGGTCATCTCCGAAAAGTGTTACGGTACACCTTACCGGCCCTTGGGGTGATACACTGCTCTGGAACCAGGGCCCGGGAATGGGAAAAGTGCAGGAAGGCGAGCTTTGGAATTAAAAAGCTTTGGATAAAAGCTGAGAGGTAAGAGGGGGAGAGTTTGGGAAGGTGAGGGGGGGCCAGGTGAAAGGCTATGGGGGAGAGTGGGTGATGGACCAGGTGAAAGGCAAGGTGCATAAGGTGTGGGCCATTGCTCTTAAACAGGTCCTCTCGTTTCCAAAACAGACGGAAGTTTTCAATGTAGCGAAGGGGGGTCAAACTTTTGGGTCGTGGCCTGAATTGCTCAGAATGGGTCGTGGGGTCCGAACATAACGTAAAAAATGTAACAACAAAAAAGTATAAGAAATAAATAGCTTTATATAGCAAATCGTTATATAGTTATACTATAGTTATATAGTAATAGTTATATGTGGACACTGAAAGACTGAGTCCATATTCATGCATCAGCAGCCGGAACAGGAATATGGACTTGTGATATGATTTCTGACATGAAATGTTGATATCACAGACCTGGGGCTGCACAAACTCAATATGAGCTCACTATTTTTATATTTCAAGTTTATCTTAGTGACAAATTCACAAGCTCACAGCAGCTTCACTCTGTAATGTTCAGATTTTATTACACTCTGACCTGTGTTTTTACCTTTGGTTCCTGATCTGTCCAGGTTTGTACTGGTTTGGATGTTTTCCTCACAGAGCTTCATCACAGAAGTTTGTTTTCTTGTTGTACACACAGCAGCGCTGAGCAGCGCGGGGCAAGGGCAGGTGCTGCAAAGGATTATGGGACTCATAGTTCCAGCAAAAAACACTACATAACTATTGGAAATGTATAAATATAAATTAAAACGTCTGGGGGGGCGGATGTTTGACACCCCTGATTAACGCAATCCTCTAGGTACACACTCTTTGGACAGCCATGTGTTCAGCTGAAGCTAAACATGTTAAGCATGTTTATCTTCCTGTCTGTGTTTGGAAGAGGTCCACTTATAAATTGATTTCCACTTCATAAAACACCTCAAATAACTTCAAGAAGTCTCTTTTCAATTTTTTTCGTTTTAAATGTTTTTATTTTTCAAATTTAAAACAAAAGAAGACGTCCCAATTCAAATATGTCCATTTTCCAAACGGAATCTTTTAGATATTTAGGTGTGGTCCTCTATAGAGACCTAACAACAATGAGGGACAAAAATTATACCCCCCCTTTTTACTACTACTACTACTACTACTACTATAAAGAAAGACCTTGAAAAATGGAATCTTATCCCCTTCTTAAGTCTAAGTCAAAGGATTGAAACTATAAAAATGAATGTGTTGCCCAGGTTTCTCTATCTGTTCCAGACTCTTCTGATTTCCATCCCCAACCGTCTGTCTGATGAGTGGAATAAAGCAATCTCAAGATTCATATGGCAAGGAAAAAAAGCTGTATCCGATTCAAAACCTTACTATTATTAAAAGAAAAAGTAGGCTGGGGTTTGCCTTGTTTGAAAAATGTACTTTGTTTGCATTGCTGGTGTGACCCAGAATATGAAGCTCAAAGGAAGAATATTGAGTTCTCAGACTTGTTTCACAGATTGAGAAGGACTTTTGGATGAGAGTCGAAACGAGTCCAGGTGACTACAACTGAATCTTTTTCTTCAATTTATTTTGTTTAGTTTACTGTTGGTATAACTGAGTAATACCACAGTAGACTATTGACTACGTTGAAGGGTAATGTAAACTCATGATTAAATATAACTTTAAAAGGATCTATATACCATCCTAAATGCTATAGTTTCTACAAATTATACATTTTATCTCTTATAATTTTGATGTATTATTTTAATAGACGTACTGACCTACAGACACAAATACACATTTCACCACAACGAATAAACCATGGTTTATTATAAACCATGCTTTATTTGTAATAATAATAATGATAATATTAAAGCCGCAAGTGGCATCAAATGGCCCTTGTGGGCCGCCATTCCTGTGCAAATGGCGCTTTGCGATTTTCCCATTGGGATAAAATTGGAGATGGGTGTCATTTCTGCGGCTACGCCCATTCACATTTTTTCCACAATGAGCAAGTCCAAGCTTACAACAACTGATTCAAATTTGTGTAAGAAAATGGGAGTCATTTGTACAACTTTGTCCCTGCAAATGCCCGAGGAGGAGTTTGGTAAAGTTTGCTTATTGCCAGGATCAGAGGGGGAGTTTCCTGCTTCCTGCGGTGGGGCAGCCAAACGTGCACGTACAGAGTCCCTACGCCCTACTGGGGGCACCTGCTTGCCAATGCTGGATCTTGTCAATTGTCAGCTTGTAAGCAGGACAGGGCCTGGTTAGTACTTGGATGGTAGACCGCTGGAACACCAGGTGCTACAGTGAGGCGGCTAGAGAAAATGCCATTGTGTCATTAGGCAAGACATTTCACCCACACTCCCTCGTAAAGTGCTTTGAGTGGCTTAAAGGTGGAAAAGCGCGATATAGATACACTATAATAATAAATAATAACCATTATATTTCCATATTGCCCAGTCCTCCTCAAGTGCTTGTGTGTTTTGAATGATTTTCTTTTGTTAAAAAAAAACAAAACTGTTAAAATAATCACAATTTATAGTGTAGATGAATATGCTTAATAGGGGAAATTATGCTGGCCATTTGAGCTCTCTTTGAAGCAAATGGCAGCACTGTTAGTGTCTGCAATCTGATAATGTGTGCTAACCAGCTATCAGCAGCCGAGTCCACTCCAGCTCTGCATTCTCATTTGTATGTCCTCGCGGTCTGTTGTAATGGTCTGGATCTGTGTGTATGACAGCACTTTAATTGCTGGAGTTAACAAGGTGAGCTCCACTCATCCACCTTTGAGCACTGCAAATCACGTAAGACATTTAAATCCAATCCTGGCCAACCTTTCACCCGATTGGGGAATGTCGCGGCATAAATCTGCCCAATAAGCATAATGAAGAGGTAAAGCCCTAAATGATGTTCTTGTGGTGGGCGAATGACTTTGCAGGGGTGAGCTGACCCCTCTTTGTGTGCCACTGCAGAGAGCTGCTTCTACAATGTTTGTGGAACTGCTAAAATCACAACAGTACAGTGAATATAGTTCAGAAACAGTTCAGACTTGTTTTCACTTGATAGAAACTACATGTACATGCATGGCAGAAAAAAACGGTAACTGGCTTAGTCCAACTTAAACAGATTTTTCAAAAGCCATGTAAACCTGGGTACTGAGTCTTGATTCAAATCTCAAAGATCCCATTCATATTACACTTCCATGGGGTATTAATTGTTAACGCACATTATATATAAATATATATATATATATATATATATATATATATATATATATATATATATATATATATATATATATATATATATATATATATATGTGTGTATAGAGAGAGAGAGAGAGACAGAGAGAGAGGAGGCGTACGGAAGAGAGGCCCGAGACGCCTCACCTGGCTCCTCTCGACATGGAGGAGCAGCGGTTTTACTCTGAGCTCCAGTGTGACTGAGCTTCTCACCCTATTTCTTAACCCTGCGGAGGAAACTCATTTCGACCGCTTGTATCTGCGATTGTGTCCTTTCGGTCATTACCCAAAGCTCATGACCATAGGTGAGGGTAGGAACGTAGATCCGATACAGTGACCACACCACTACAGACGCTGCACTGATCCTCCTGTCAATCTCACGTTTGATCCTTCCCCCACTCGTGTGTTGGGGGGGTGTTGATGAAGCACTGCTTCATAATAATGCTAAATAATGCTTCATGTATTATTACAATCAGTCACATATTCACAGAGAAACGAGCCAAACGAGGAAGTCAATTTTAGACACATCATAACACAATGATACAGGCGGAGCACGGACGTACGAGACGCAGTCAGCATTTTCTAACCTGTCCAAACCTGCCCCGCAATGAAATGAGAATTGCTTGTCCCGGTCCAACCTGACCTGTGGGTCAAAACATAACCGGGCATCTGTCTGCGCTGCGCTGTGTGCGTGTCCTGTAACAGGCAAGACAAAGGGTTGTTTATCCTCATCTGCACCGCTCTCTTCTCAAATATTAAACCCACACAGGTTAATATTGGTCATTTATGCTTGAGGAAAATAACTCATAAACATCCCCAACATCTATAACTAACGCTAGTTTTGAAGTTTTATTAGTTACAATTTTGGCCATTTCACAGAATGCACCAGACCACGCCCTCAAGTTGCTTTTACTCCAGCTCATATTTTGGCATAATCACACCTCTTGTCTAGAATTCCATGCCCTGCCCTGTCATCAGTTGTGCTGACTGCAAGGTGTGACGAAATGAGTTCTGCTGCGCCGATGTTAACGCTACCTCTGTGGGCAAAAAACGGCCCATAGAGTCACAGCTATGACCCTGGAAGATGAAATTGCAAGGATTCGGAATGACAGAGCGCCTCTAGCAGTCATTCTGGATTCATATAATCGTAGTTACATATGTAACTTTTTCTATGTCATCCCTACTGACAGCCAGGAGGGCAGTGCTGTAGCACTGAATGACAGTGTCATGAAGAATCCCGAACACATACCCCACAGAAAAGAGGATGTGGAGCAGCCACATTGACGTTGTAGACTCTAGTGAAAGTGCCTGGCAAGGCAAGGCAAGTTTATTTGTAGAGCACAATTCATACACAAGGCAATTCAAAGTGCTTCACACAACAGGAAAAAATGCATTAAAATCACAAGACATGGCAACAAAATAATAGTTCAAGACATAAAAGAGAAGAGTGCAAAGAAAAGCATTTCAGTCATATGCACAGCCAAACAAAACAGTTTTTAGTTTAGATTTGAACATTGCCAGAGTAGCGGCCTGTCTCACATCCTCAGGAAGACTGTTCCAGATTTTAGCTGCATAAAACTGAAACGCAGATTCCCCGCCGCTGTTTAGTCCTGACTCTGGGCACCAGCAGGAGGCCGGTCCCTAATTCCTTATGACTCTTGGTCCTCAGAGGGACAGGCCGGTCCGAGATGGTTCAGAGAGATATGGCACTAAAATGTCCGAGATGTACTTTGGTGCTAGGCCATGGAGAGACTTGTATACAAGCAGAGCTGCTTTGAAGTCTATTCTCTGAGCCACAGGGAGCCAGTGCAGAGACCTGAGCACAGGACTAATGTGATCGTACTTCCTGGTTCTAGTCAGGACCCGAGCAGTTAGCAGCGTTCTGGATGTACTGCAGCTGTTTTACAGCTCGTTTGGAGAGGCCAGTGAGCAGGCCGTTACAGTAGTCTAATCTACTAGAGACAAACGCATGGATAAGTCTCTCCAGGTCTGGTTTAGACACTATACTTTTGATTTTGGCAATGTTTTTTAGATGGTAAAAGCTGCTGATGTGATTGATATCTGACGTGGCTGTTAAAATTCAAATCTGAGTCCAGTTATACCCCAAGATTTCTAACTTGATTTGTAGGTTTTAGAGCGAGACTCTGGAGGTGACTGTTAAACACTTTCTCTTTGTTTACTGTGGGCCAAAGACGATGATTTCAGTCTTCTAGTCTGAGTCGCGTCAGCTGGAGAAACCCGTTATACCGCGCGTTTAGATGCATCCACACACTGATCTGTTGGATGCAGTGACACATGAGTGAATATATACCACTGGTCCATATTCACCTGCCCGTCAGTGAAACATAGATTTTGAGTGTCGTCTGCATAATTTGTGATAGGATCTGATTTTAACTTTCTTGTGACCTTGTACCATTTTGCTCTCATCTCAGCTTTCTTTTATATTTTTGCGTATCAACTGACCTAAGGGCAGCATGTAGAGTTTAAACAAAAATGGGGTCCCAGGATTGACCCTTGGGGGCACCCCACAGGTCAGGGGCATCTGGTCTGAGGCACAGGTTACCAATTTTCGACAAAGAACTTCCTTTCTTCCAGATAGGACTTTAACCAGTTTAGCAGTGCCAGTGATGCCCACCCAGTCCTCTAGTCTCTGTAAGAGGGTCCCACGATCGACAGTGTCAAAAGCAGCACTCAGATCTAACAGAATTAAGACTGAGGCTTTGCCCGCGTCAGTGTTCAGGTGGATGTCATTTGTCACCTTGACAAGAGCAGTCTCAGTGCTGTGATGAGGTCTAAAACCTGACTGGAAAACATCAAATGAGTTGTTTATTAAGAGGAAATCAGTGAGCTGTTGGTAAACAACCTTTTCAAAGGACTTTACCTCAAAATGGCAGATTAGAGATGGGCTGGTAATTACTCAGTACTGCGGCATCAAGACTGCTCTTCTTTAGGAGAGGCTTTATGACCGCAGTTTTCAAAGAAATTGGCCTGGCGTAGTCCAAGATGCAGCATCACATATAGTTCCCAATGGTACCCCCTTCATGGCAGTCCAGGAAGTGGAGACGCCTCGGGTAGAATGAGCCATCACGCCAGACAGTGGGAGGAGTCTTATCATGCCAAAAGCGCGATGAATAACATAATTCTCTGAAAACCATGACAGACCCTTCTTAGCACCATCGTAAAATACAAACAGCTGGTCTGAACGCATTATACCTGCAGTTGCCGTAATGTAGATTTGCAATGCCCTAACTGGGCACAATGACAAGTGCAGTGGTTGCAATGAGAGCGGAAATGCTGGATTCGGCCATAAAGTGACACCAGTGTCACCTGGGCTCCATCTGAGACATGAGGGACTGACAGAAAAGGCAACTCACTAACTCGTTTCGCAGAGACAATGGCCAGCAAAGAACTCAGTCTTACCAGAAAGCCATTTGATGTCCGCCTGTGCCAAGGGTTCAAACAGAGGTTGACACAGGGAATCTAAAACCATGGACAAGTCCATGGACATGTCCCACATTGGAGCCTGTGGCGCATCCGAGGGCTATAAACTACGTGCTTCCGCGCAGAAAAGGCAAAAGCATGCCTCTCCACAGTACGGTTGTTGACTAAACCATGATGACAATATATGGGAGCCACATACACTTTCAGGGTCGACAGGAACAGGCCATCATCAAGGAGAATTTGGAGAAACTCCAGGACAAGAGGTACTGAACAGGACACAAGATACTCACCGCGGGCAGAACACCACTGGGAAAACAGTTTCCACCTGTTCACATACTGCTGACGAGTAGAGGCAGAACAGAGCACCTAACTGCATCGACAAGGCCAGTTAGCCTTGAACGGACCCGCCAATGGCCAAACCCACAGCCGGAGGTGTTGAGGATTTAGATGCCATATCTGACCCCCCAACTGAGACTGTAGAGCTCCCCTGGCCAGGAGGACGCCAACATAGACTTTACAGCAACGGAAAACATGGCTGTGCCGGCGAACACGGGGCTACCAGCAACAGTCTGTGACCCTCTCGGAGAACCCTCTGTAGGGTCTGCCAAATCAGGGGAAGAGGGGGAAATGCATATTGAAGGCCCTGAGACCAAGTATGTGCCCTAGAGAGCCTGGCGCCCTTGTAAGGGAGAACCACAGCGGGCAGTGGGTTGACTCTTCTGAGGTGAACAGAAAAAGGCCCCAAATCGTGCATACCACCTCAGGGTGGAGGGACCCCTCTCCTGGAAGTGGTCGTTGCGTTAAAGACAGTCTGCTATAGAATTACTCCAAAACACTGATGTGGTTCGAGCAATCCCTCTGAGACCAAACCCTTTGAACCATCCTGTGCTGCCACACAGCGCCCCATCCTGACGTGCAGGAGTTGGTGGTAACCACCTCTCTGCGACACACCACCAAGCCCATAGGGACCCCTTCTGACAAGTAGTGCCTGTCCCTCCATGGGGCCAGTGCATGCAAGCACTGCCATCCGAAGTCTTCGCCTTATGTGCCGTCTGGCATCCACACGGAAACTGTCCAGCCACCACAGCAGAGGATGCAATGACAGGAGACCGAGGGGCACAATGCGTGTGACAGAGGTCGGCTTCCCCACAAGTTGAAAAAATGCGATGAGAGACCACATTTTGATGGGGGGGCTGCTGCTCTTGTTGGTGGGTAGTGCAGCGACATCCCCTGCTGGTTTTACCTGGAGGGTAGCGCACCCCGACAATTTTGTAAAGGTGGCTGAATACTGAGGTCAGCATTCTGGCGCCTAACCAGCCGAGGAGAGGGCCCAGCTCTGTTGAGGCCAGAAAGTTGCTGTCTGGTCTGTCAAGCGAGAGCAGTCCGTTCCAATGCTTCCATGGCAGCGGAGCCAAACAACTCTCCCAGCTCCACGGGCGCACTGTGGAGAGGGAGACTGAGTGAGCCCAATCTGCCGACTGGCCTGAACAAGGAAAGACATAACTCTGCCAAGTTCCCTCGTGAAGCGCAAAAGCCTGTAGTGCTGCATCACCAAAACTATTAGCAGCAGCAGGATCAGCACCATCACCCCCCTGAAGGGAGGAAGAGAGCACAAGCGTCACGTGAGCCAGCGAATTTCCTAAATGACCAGCCTGTGCACCAGAATTATACGCCTTGGTTACCAATTCGTCAGTCACCCGACATTGGGGCCGTGGACATCTAACATCCTGGCATGCGATCCAGACCGGCTGCTGATGCATTATGCATAGCGCTGACGAGAGCCTCAAAAAAGCCCTTGGATCTTTCCAACCGGCATGCAACTCTTTGAGATACTCTGCGGACGGAGGCACAACATAAGGCGTAGGAGCACGTCCTCGTCTGAAAAAAGCGCTGGCAGAGCCAGGCTGCTCAGACTGCGGAATCTCCAACTGAAGAAACTCCAGGGCTTTGTGCAGGACATCCTGCATGGGGCTATCAATTGAGCCACTGACAAAACTTTGAGAAGAATAATACAAACCATCCCCAGAATCATGGAAGGATGGTGCCCCCTCCTCGTCTCTAAAATGAGAGGCAGATGCACAGAGCAAGAGCAGGCATGGATCGGGAAGAAAATCCAGCCTCAGAAGCAGGGGAATCGGAAGCAGGGGGATGAGCATGCAAAATGGAATTCATTGCTTCCAATTCAGCAGAAAGCTGTTTCGACTCTGGATGTAAGACCTCGGACCGACTTGGCCTTCTTTTTAGCTGGACCGCCAGTGGCCGAGGGACTTGGAAGACTTTGGACTAAATGGGACATTTATTTTGGACAACATGCATTCAAACACATTTTTATAGCTTTTTTATAGCTACCATTTTTTATATATTTTTTTAATTTTTATATTGTATTTTTTTGTATTATGTCCAAAATAATTGAACAAATGCTAAAAAAATTTATTCATAATGATCAGACTGGATTTATTAACAAACGACAAACACAAGATAACATAAGACTATCTTTACACATAATGAACCATGCACAAAAACAACAAAACAAAACTGTAATAATAAGTCCTGATGCTTAGAAAGCGTTTGATTCTGGTTAGCACTTTAAATAAATAAGTCCAGCAAACAAATTTAAAATAGATGATTTAATAATAAAAACATATTGGGGCTTTCTTCGATCGTCTAACATCAAGAATCAAAATGAATGGTCACCTGACAGACTCACTGACTTTGAAAAGAAGAGTAAGGCAGGGATGTGCTTGGTCTCCTCTGTTGTTCACCTTGAACTTGGAATCATTGGCCCAGTTTATTAGACAATCGGAAACAATTTATGGTGTGCCAATTTAGGGGACAGAACATAAAGAACTATCAACAATCTTGGAGAAAAACTTTACTCCTCTTTTCTCCACTATATCCTCTTTTATCCCATACTTAAGTCTAGGTCAAAGGATTTAAACTAAAAAAATGAATGTTCTTTCCAGATTTCTCTATCTATTCCAAACTCTCCTGATCGCCAAACAGCTGTTGATGTGTGGAATAAAACAATCTCAAGATTTGTATGGCAAGGCAAGACACCTCGAATCTGATTTAAATCTTTAAAATTCTCAAAATAAAAAGGAGGCTAGGGTTTACCTTGTCTGAAAAGTTGCTTTATTTCAGCTCAAATCAGAGTGTTGCTGTACTGGTATATCCAGAATATGAATCCCAATGGAAAAATATTGAGATTAATGTTGTGCTGGGGGTTCCTGTACAGGCTTTACTGGCAGATGACACACGGTTGAGTAATTTGGAGGAAGTTAAGAATCTCTGGGTAAAATTTGTGCTTACAACATGGAAAGATCTAATCAAAACATACACACTGAACAAAGATGTTAAAATCTTAAACTGGTTGGTTCATGACCAATGTTTTGTACCAAACAGAACAGACCTGAGATTCAAGGTCTGGATTACAAAATGTATAAAAGTTTTTAACCAGATTGTAAAAGATAAGCTTTGATATGTTTTGATATGTTAAAGAATCTTTTGACTTGGAGAAACAGGACTTTTATAGGTTTATAGGTTCGGAAGATGTTTGTGCATTCCAGTGGAGGACCACAAAATCACATATCTGGAGGGAATGTTGTTACAGAAATATGTCAAGTTTTTTCATAACACCATGTCAAAGTGTCCACAGTTAAATTTTGACCACTATCAAGTGTTTTAGGACTGTCCTGTTGCTCAAAAATAGGAGCTACAAGGCGCTACAAGACTGCGTTACCATTCCATTAGATTTCAGATCTATATACTTGGGCCTCAACATTCCTGCCATAGACACAATAAATGAATATCTTTGGAAATATAATTTTGGCAGCAGGAAAAAAGCCATCACAAGGAAATGGATGACACCAAAAACCCCCCGACGATCAATTGACATTATAACAGACATTAGACATATGGAAAAAACTGACTGGACAAAATCTGAAAAACTTTGGGATGTGTACGTGGACTTGTTGTTCCGTAACTTTATCTATATTTGATCATATTTTGACATGATTATTATTTTTCATTATCAACTCGCTATTGTTATTCGTCGTTTTTTTCTTATTTTTTTCACGTTTTTGACCCCCCTGAACGTCGATGGGGTATAGACTCGATTGGCTCGGAGAAAAATTTGATAAATTTGAGCTCGCAAGATCGTCTGACTCGACTCAGCAGAGCCTCCTATGGCTAAAATGAGATGCTGTCAACTTTGGCCTAAGCACATGAAATTTGTAGTGGAGCTCCAAATTTCACTCACTAATGCGTTTTTATAATAATATTCCACAATAAGTGGAATATGAAAGAAAGTTTATTGATTAATAGCGATGATGGATCGATGATGGATCGATGATGGCATCGATGATGGGATCGATTAGAGTTGGCTGGGTAGAGAGACAGTGGATGGGGACTCCGTCTCGGGTAATCAGCCGTGCTGATTCAGATCCCCCCCTCCTAAGATGGTGATGTGTTACGGTGAAGATGATAAGAGACATGGGGTGGAGAGTGTAGGATTGAGAGAAGTAGAGACAACAAGAGATGCATAGGACTTCTGGGTAATTAGAGGTGTGGTTAAAGAGTGGAGGCGTGGTGGCTGGAGGAGTAGGAGGTTAAGGCGTGGTCCCGCTCCCGAACCTCAGTCGATGATTACATCATCAACTACTTTTCACTAGCAGGGACCACGCTAACAAACAATGCGGAATATGACAGAATGTTTATTGATAATAGTGATGATGGATCGATGATGATCGATGATGGATCGATGATGGGATCGATTAGAGTTGGCTGGGTAGAGAGACTGTGGATGGGGTGCTTCGTTCTCCGGTAATCAGCCCACAGCCGATTCAGAACCCCCAAAGATTAAAAATGAGCAACGATTGGTTCTGGATCTCAACGGTAAAAGCCTGGCTGAAAATGAAAATGTCAACTGAGTGCACAAGAGAAGAGGAGCTGGATAGTCGAGGACTCTGCTGAAGAGTAGCTGGATGGAATCTAAAAGCAGCCTGTCCATTACTGGAGAAGAGAAGATTAATACCGGTGCAGTTGAAATAGAGTTTTGAAAGAGTTTTAGTTGATGAACTGGAAGATACGGCGAGCAGGTGAGTGCAATAGAGTTGGCGGTTGCGGTAATACAGTCTCAAGTCAAATGGATGTATAAAGACAATGCGTTCGTGGGTAAGCCGATGGAAGTGCCATGGGTATGAATAAGGTGGGAGAGTTCGGTTGAGGTTCGGACAAGCAATCGTTAAACAGTGTGGATTACATGGTCGTCGCCTTGCTCCGGAGTAGAGAGAAAGGTTGAGGAGAACGGGATACTTATCCTTATAAGGAGTGACGAACTGCAGATAGTAATGAAAATCACTAATGAGGATGCATGAGGAATTAATGGAGAGCTGAATGAGATTGGCATGAATGGAACGGAAAGATAGATTAGAGTTAGTCTGATTTAGATGGTTCCTGAAGAACGAAGAAGAGGAATTAGGACGATCATTGAAGTTCGGTGCTGCAGCATCGGATTTGGAGACAGCGAATTGTGAGTTGAAGTTGGCTGATTATGGTGACTCGAGTATAAGCACTGCATGTGACGGGATTGATGAAGGAGAGTAAACCACGAGTCTTGAGAACTATGGAGTAAAGAACATCCCTTACGGATCTACTAAAGAGGTATTGTCGAATAAGTGCCTTCTGACTAATCGAACCCCAAAAGAATGTTCTGGAACAATAGTGGGGTATAATTCGAAAGGACGTGAGAACCTGTTAGACTAGACAGAACGAGCTTTTTTTCCTTGAAACGAGAGAAAGAATCGTCTGACTGAGGAGTTCGATGTCGCATAATGAAAATATTTAAAATGCGTGAGTCTGCTACTTCTGTGTGTTGACTTGAGGTGCATGAAAGTTAATCATCATAGAAACGAGAAAGCAGATTCTTGGTCTGAAAGGATGCTTGCCCTGTAGGATGATCTGAATGCCTGGTAGAAAAAGACTAAGTGCTTGAGGACTGTCTAGTGCGTATGGCAGCTGAATGAGTTGGAAGGGGCTTGAGTGCGCTGAAGTGGTCTCCGGATGCATCAATTGATGCACGATGGTTGAGGTGCACGCTGAGAGATGTCTCCTCTAAAAAGGAAACAGGAAACCAGCTATTGAATTGGCAGCTTGAGGAAGAATGATGGAGATTGTCGAGTTAGCCTGTAAGAGAGAGAGAAGGACTTGATGAAGAGTAGAGGTGGAAGAGGGATGTGAGATCTTTGAATAGATGACTGAAGATTACCATAGGGGCCGGTGGCTCTGAGAGAGGGACTCTAGGGAATTAATGGCTAAGGGGAAAGCCGCCGATGATATGCCGGGGCCGGTATGAGTGGCTTTTCGGTCGTGGATTGGCGCGAGCATGGCTGCTGCCGTGGCACGGTGCAAGCATGCTGCTGCCGTGGCGTGCTGTTGGCATGGTTGCTGACCGACTGAAAGTTGAGACTGGGAACAGTTCAGAAGCTAATAGAAAACGGCTCATGATTCTTGTTCAAACAAACGCGCTCGCTAAACTGATTGTCTCTCTGCAAGAGATGCAGGGATAGGCCTGTATAAATAGGGCTTCTGGGTAATTAGAGGTGTGGTTAAAGAGTTGGAGGCGTGGTTGCTGGAGGAGTAAGAGGTTGAGGCTGGTCCCGCTCCCAAAACCTCAGTCAATGATTACATCGTCAACTACATTTATGTATATTTAAGTCTAATTCAAAGGTTGAAACTGTAAAAATGAATGTTTTGCCGAGGTTTCTCTATCTGTTTCCAGACTCTTACAAGTTTCCCATTCCCCAACCGGCTTTTTGATGAGTGGAATAAAATAATCTCAAAATTCATATGTTAAGGAAAAAAACCCTGTATCCGATTCAAAACCGCCACAATTATTAAAAGAAAAAGAAGGCTGGGGTTTACTTTGTTTGAAAAACTACTTTATTTCAGCTCAGATCAGAGCCTTGCTGTGCTGGTGTGACCCAGAATATGAAGTTCAATGGAAGAATATTGAGATTGCTGTTGTGCCGGGGGTTCCTGTACAGGTCTTACTGGCAGATGACAGGCGGTTGAGTCAACATGGAGGGAGCTGATCAAGACATACAAACTAAATAAAGATGTTAAAATCTTAATTTGGTTGGGTTATGATCAAAATTTCTGATTCTGATGATTTCTGATTCCGATTACAGACAATTTATGACATCACCATCCCAGAACTGTGTATTTGGGTCTCAGGACTCTTGCCATGGACAGAATCGGCAGCTATCTTTGGAGCCTACACCTGGCAGCAGCGAAAAAAGCAAAAAGAAAAGGATGACACAAAATGTACTGACAATCAAGGGCAATCATTACACTGGACATTCGCAAATTGTGTTCTAAATGGGACTCTTGGTTTGATTTATATATTCCTTAATTTACTTTTACTTTCTGTTGTTTCTGTTTTTTCAGATTCTGTTCTGTTTTGTTATGTTTATTATAATCATAAAAAACTTTAAAAAATATATATTTTTTAAAAGTTCCAAAAAATGATATCCTGCTCTCTCTGGTCTTGTTTTAGTTTTTTGTGTTCTATATGTTATTTTTACCGAGCTTTAGTTATACATACCGCCAGACTACTGTGGTGACTAGACGGTTATCCTTCTCTGATATAGCAAACATGCAGGTGTATTTTTGAGAAGCAAAAACAATTTGAGCTTAATAAGTCTCCTTTACACAGTTCTCACCTTCTCCTTTTTTCCTCTCAATGTCACAATTTTCCCCTGGCACCCGGCCCACCACAAGAGAATCACACTTGTTTCCGTGCACATGAAAGCTGCTATTTCTGATAATTAACGTCATTGTCAGCTTGTTTGATTTGAAATATTTGAATGGATCATTTGAATATTATCTATGTGGCATTGCGGTGTGCTCTCGGACGGCCCCGATAAGGAGCCCTGTCTAATTGGGCTGTAATACTGACAGTTGGAGCAATTAAGATGACAGGAGTGGATGTACCTTCAGAGGTTGTCGTGAAAGCCTTCTTCCATCTCCCTCCTGCTCCCCCTTTAATCGCACTCTCCTTCACACTTTGACATTTCAACAGGGGGAAACGGTAATGGCTTGGATTCTAAATTACCACCAGTCCCTAGGTTGGTGGCAATTAGGTTCTCTTTTGTCCATTTAAACCGTGTGGCCCCATCTAACCTTTAGTCACATTTTACTTTTACATTTAATGCAGTGCTTCACCACTCTCAACATTTTACTACCATCCACTTTTTAGGAACTTAAGAAATGTCACTTTTGGGGCAGCACACAACTTTACTTAGACAACACACTACTTTCCTTTTGCACCTTTAGCTTGAAGTTGTATTTAGCTTCATTCACGCTTGTTTGATAAATCTTTATCTTTAGTAAGTCCTCTCAGTCTGAAGGTGCTTTCACCCCTACAGTATTCAGTATTTGGTATGGTTCAATCAAACTTGAGTTCGGAACACCTGCAAGTACGGTTTGTTTGGGCTGGTGTGAATGTGGACCAGTTCAATTTGATCCATCCAGATCCACTCAAAAGCGCTTGTACATCAAGGAACACCAGTCACCCATTCACACCAAGTGAACGCAGACACTGCGGCCGGGGAGGTTAAGTGTCTTGCCCAAGGACACAAGACGAGTATTCAACCTGTGGGCCAGTGATCTGACCACTCTACCAGGATGTTAATGTTGGGAGCAGGATTCAATTCCGCCGACCTTCGGATCAGAAGACGAGCACTCTACCAAAGAGCTACTGCCGCCCATCCAACAACGAAAGTGATCAGCTCGGCGGCTTGTCTGGGTCCACCAGATACTTCTGAGGTGATCTGAGTTAGGAAATATCATCATTTGCTCCAAGAATTGGCGTCTGAATGATCAACGCACTTTCAGCGGTACGTCCGTCTGTCCCGGGCCAAGTTTGAAGGCTTGCTATCCCGCATTGGTGCGCAGATAACATACCAGGACACCAACTGCAGGACCTGAATTCCAGCTTCCAAGCACCTGTCCATCTGTCTTCAGTCAGTAGAAAAATATGAATAAGTCTAAACGCAATTACGAGGTATATTGCAAATAAAAATAACCTTGACATTTGAAATTGTCAACACACGATACAGCTTTCTCTCCCTTTTAGAGAGAGGTATAGTGTAAAACACATACTTTGAAGACATACAACTACAGTAGGTTCGCCACCAACGAAGAAGTTAGACGTACAACTAAAGTATAAGTACATTTTCAATTTATGCATGCCATATTTGACCCTATGGACGTTGCTATTATTATTTTATTATTCATTGTTTTATGTTGCACCTTAACGACGAGACAAGTTCCTATATTTGCGAACGGTGTTCAATGACAATGGCAATAAACCTTTTCTGATTCTGATTAGGTGGCAGTAAATGCACCTTTTCATTTGGCTGCCAACCCGCCTTTAAAATTGACAGAAGAAGAAGACAACGATGCACTATGCAACTGTATTCTACAAATGTGTGTTTTTTTTATACAAAGTCTTTATTTTGCTTTTATGCCTTTCTATCAATGAATACTTGTTGCCTTGTGTGTGTGGGGAGCAACTGACTGATGTTTGAGCATGCTTGTGGTTGTGTGTGAAACCAATGAGAGTAAAGTTGATTGATAGTAAAATTAAATAGTTTTCAAAGTTTATTCTTTTTTTAAATTACAATGATAATAACAATGAATCATAACAGAACACAACACGAACAGAGAGCGAAAAAAATAATTACAAGCAGACATCAAATAATCATCAACAGAAAAAGAAAAATCACAGCACATTCGAAATAAAATAGAAGTGCCAATTAGTCCAAAGTCTGTCAATTTTTTTCCAAATTAAGTCTGAATGTAATTTTTTTCCATTTGTCGAATGTCTGTTACGATGTCAGTCCAGTCCTTGATCGTTGGTGCAGTTTGTTTCATCCACTTCTTTGTTAAGGCCTTTTTTTCCAGCTGCCAAAAGTACATTCCAAAGATATCTGTTTAGTTCTGTGCTTTGCATTTTCCTTAGGAGCACCTCTGCCTCTCCTGGGGTTCTGAGCATGTGTTTTTTACCTTTGAAAGTCACCAGAAGAGTCGCTGGGAAAGCTAACCCATGTGTCAGTTTTCTCTTCCTCAGCACCTCACAGATGTATGGGAACTTTTCTTGTTGTTGACGAACCTCATATAGTATGTCTGGGGCAAAGAAGACACATTTGCCTTTGTATTGGAGGTCTCCTTTAATCTTTGCTGCCTTCAAACCACATTCCTTTACACGATTATTAAGTAAACCTGATTATCAGGCCTTGTGGTTTATCAGGTCTTGTTTTGCCCATGCGATAAGCTCTTTCTATTGTAATGGGGGGAGTCTCAAATGAGCTCTGGTATCACTTTCTTCAGAAAACTTTCAGCGTCATCCTCCTCTCCTTCTTGGACCCCCACAAGTTTGAAATTGTTCTTACATGATCTGGACTTCAAATCCAGAATCTTAATTTGCATTCTTCTCTGTCTGCAGCGTCACCACATTGGCCCTCAGAGCCACCATCTCGGCCTTCAGTGTCTGCAGATCATCCAAATTGTCTGAAATACGCTGATCAGATTAATTAATGCTCTGTTTCCTCTTTCCGCTTTCTGCTCCCTTATGTCGCTTTCAAATTGTTTCAATCGGGCCATGCCGCCCGCTGCTCTCATTTCCTATCTAAGTGACGCCTTGTCAAGCTGCATTTTGTGCTTCATTTCACACTTCATGAGAGCCAACTGTTGTAGGGTCATCTCTTCACCTCCATCCAACATGGAGAAGCCCTGATATTCCACATCTGGGCCAGCGGAGCCCTGTCCTGCGGCGGTCCGCTGCACCGGACCTGCTAGCCAGGTTTGTCTCGTTAGCTTGTGAGGCGGGCAGTTTTACAATGGAGCTGTGGGCCGTCAGTTTTGATTCTTTAAGTCCCATAGTGTTAAACCCGGAAGTGAGTGCATCCGACTAGCTCGTCACCATAACCAAAACAACGCCTTCCCATTTACACAGCGCTGCACGCCTTTAGAGTACTTTGGCAGTCCGGACGTTCTTGATACATCTTCATTGTAATAGACTTTATCGAGCAATTTGACCTGACAAATGTGTGTGTTCAGTTTCAGTGACTTTATTCAGTATATCTGTAACATCCATTGCAGAAGAGTTTTCCTCTCTGCTGTGGGGGAAGCATGTAAGGTTAAAGGCTCCCTCCAACTCAGGATCGTCTTCTTCAATTACGAAAGGGATCATTCCCTGGTTCTCCTTGCTGGGGGAATCTTGGCCAACTCTGCCTTTGGTCAGGAACTGCGTGATGGCACATTCAGAACCGGCCTGGAGCT